>VUQS01054825.1:0-17942 GCA_015108495.1 Heterochromis multidens | reverse complement strand
GAGGTGGGGTAGAGGGGTAGAGAGGTAGAGGTTTTGGTTTCGATCCTCTGCTTGAGCTAACCCCAGTACTTCTTCTTTGGTCTTTTGCATGTGCTAATTTGCTTGTTGTCAGTTGTTTTATCTTCCCTCTCTGTGTTCTTATCATGTTTTCTCTCAGAGTTTTCTTCACTTTCTTCATTTGTCTCATGAGAATTTGTTTCCAGGGTTTTTTCCTGCTGTTTAGCACTGGATCCAAGCTCCTATTTAGAAAGAGAAACACAGTGTATATTGTATTCTACTAAACTGTGACTCAGTCTGAAAGAAGTTGTTAGGACCAAATATGACATGGTAAAGTAAAATGATCAGTTGAGACAGCGTACCTGAAGCTGATTCCTCCATTCGTCCTCCTCCTCCTTTAATTTTTCACAAAGAAGGTTGTTCTTAATTTGGAGCTCCTCCACTTTTTTCTTCTCCTCTTTTAGGCTCACCTCAATCGATTGGCAGGTGCTGCTCCAGTGTTGTTCCCTGCTGTTTATCTCCATGTCTTTTTTAGTTAATTCATGGAGGAGGTTTATGTGGGCTTGGGTTCGAGCTCTCCTTTTTTTAAGGGATCTTTGAAGAACCTCATCCTTGCATTTGAGGTCTTCTTGAAGGCTACTCACTTCCTTTTTGTGAGCATCTTCAAGGATGACAATCTGTTCCTTTAAAGATTTATTTTCCTCCTTAGTTGTCTTCAACTCCTGAATGGCAGAATATAGTGCGTCCCTTAGTCCTTGCACTATTTTACTTTCAGCAATCCTGTTAGCTTCTTGCTGCTGTTTCATAGCAGCTGACCAATATGTAGGTGAGCCACCAAAGGCAGCACTAGTCTGCACTGGCCAAAATGCCTGAATAATACAAACATACATGTAATGCATGGTTAGAAAAATCAATCCAACAGTGTGATGTGTGGCATTAGAAAACATTAAGATGACACGACAAAAAAGCAAAAACTCAGTCTTACATATTTTCTAAAAATACAAATATTCATATAGTATTGTCAAAGTGCTTGCAGATGAAATTGATCTTTAGTTTTAAAAATTAGAATTAACAGACTCTAAAATTAATTCTGCTTCGTGAAGCTTATGAAAACTTTAGATAAATTATGAGGAAACAATAAAAAAAAGGGGTTTGCCTGCTCACATGAAAAAATCTTACCAGATTTCTTAAGACAAATCTTGGGTCCATTTGGGCTCAGGAAAAACTGAAGATATACTGTTACACTTGTAACTGTATTTGCTGTCTTGCTGTTGATGTTGTTGTCTTGCTGTTGATGTTGCTGTTTTGCTGTTGATATATATTTTTTAAAGCGTTCGTCGAGCGAAATAAAGAAATGCTTGTAGGTTCAGGTTGGTGATTAGAAATGAAGTTTTTATGTGAAACACAGCATGTGTGATGTCAGGGTTTCAGAATCCTGTCATAGTGGAGCATTCTCACAGAATGCACTCACTGCACAAGTTTCTACCATTTCTAAACATCTGATTAATGTTAATAAATCATCAAGTGATAGTAAAAGCTCCAGGATTTCAATATTTTTCTTTTAAAAAGTTAAAGCACAGAAAAACACCATCTTATATTTATTGATCAGAGGTACACCATAAAAATAAAGATTAAAACTATCCTATGGCCCCTCACCTCAGTAACTGTTCACTTCTTTTAGGACATTACATAGAAAATATATTTTTAAAATTTGAGGCCCATGGACCTGTAACTAAAAACAATATCCATAAATCACTGAGCTGTAAAGTAGGACTTTTTAACCATGTTGGAGATGCAGCTCCAGTCTGGCAGAACAACACAGAACAGTAATTTTGCCAAAGCATAAGTAACTGATAGTAACTGTAGCTGTAACAGTAACTGTAGTGCATTACTTGGTTTCCATACTTTTTTAATCAAATTCATTGGATCAGAAATTGGATACTTCCCACCACGGAAGTCCCTGATCCTGGACCAGTGTGTATTTATTATTAAAACACAAACCTTTGTCATTTTTTGCATAAGTCAAATCATTCAAAATCAAATTGTGTCACAATGTTGTGTTTAATCTATGTTGGATCAAATATGGTTGCACTTGATTTTTAGAATCAGTGTTAGCATTGTTATAAGGCTGTTATTTACTCTGTAAACAGTTTTGATTAAGTGACATTAAAAAAGTAACTTTTTTACATCACACTCTGACCTGGTGACGGGTTTCAAAACTGTGCCAGGTGTCTCCCTAGAGCCTGAGGTTGTTTTGGTTTCAAAGTTCTGGAGCTGTTACTGACTGAACTTGAAGATACTTAGCTGTTGACTGTGATTAAAAACTAAAACTAGTTTCAATCAGAATGACCACAATTAATGGCCCTTTGGGTGTAGCAACCTTTTAATTTTAAATCTTTATATTGTACTTTCTATATGTTGACAATACACACCACACATGTAAGTTATAAGGGTTTTTGTCCATTTTTGACCAATAAATCATTAAGTTGACCTTG
Source organism: Heterochromis multidens (assembly GCA_015108495.1). Classification (NCBI taxonomy): domain Eukaryota; kingdom Metazoa; phylum Chordata; class Actinopteri; order Cichliformes; family Cichlidae; genus Heterochromis; species Heterochromis multidens. The sequence continues at coordinate 15,450 of VUQS01054825.1, read as the reverse complement.
AAGATCTTGACAGGAAGCCAGATCTTGTCTATGGTAATAAGCCCTTTGATGGTTTCCTCCCTCAGTTGGGTACTGTGGTCTGAGTCTTTGAAGCTCTCATTGTACCACCATCCCAAGCTCTTGATCAGCTGCTCTGACACCAATGGAATGGGTGTTTTGCTTGGAATCTCTGGTGTGCAACTTTTCCTCTGATGATGGATATGCTCCTGGATTTTCTGGGCTTCAAGTTCATGTGGTGAAGTTTTTCCAGCAAGTCCTTGGTGCATGGGATGTGGTGGTCAGGGTGGTCAAGTCATCCATGTAGGCATGAACAAGAGGTAACCGCTGTCCATCCTGCAGATGGACACAAATTTGGTGTAAAAAAAAATCTGCTAAATCAAATATGCTGGGGTGACCCCTTGTGAATAAGGGAGCAGCTGAAAGTAGGTTTTTTAAAATGAACTGTAGAGTTTTGATTTAATTAGGAGTGTGTTTCTCTTTGTATCAGTACACAGGTGCAGTGATGAACATAGAACAGAAACTACATCAACACAGGCAATGACAAAGAAGACTCAGACGACACAAACATGCATGCACATACTACTACTGTATGTAGTAATAAACACAGTAATACTGTATGTATTTCAGTAGCAAATGCTTTTTGAGAAAGGATGTGTAGTCTTCATGTTTGTTAGACTTTATGGATACACCCTTTGCTAAAAAAATTAATTAATTAATTAAAAAAAAACACTAGATATACACATAACTTGTGTTGTGGAAATCTGAAATAAATTGAGGTGCACACAACCAGGTTGTCTTTTATGAGTTTTATTTAACTTTGCAAAGCGGTCAAACAACAGTACAGGCAGCATGACAGCAGTCTGCATGCTTTTTCACAAAGAAGAATTACAAGCATAGAATTGTTTACAGAGATAAGTTATCTGTCTGCCACGGTCACTCTGTGTAATAAAAGATAACTTGTACATCAACATGTGGTATATCTGAAAGATTACATGGAGACAGAATAAGACTATATGGAGTCTTTCATTCAGTAAGGTCAGCTTGATACAGATAATCTTAAAATTTCCATTACATTTCCTCACAAGAAAGTTTTCTGTGAAAAAACGACAACTACAACATGATGTTCATTTTGTATGTTATGGCCATAATGACAGAAAAAAAACAGATGATAAAGCAGGGTTGACATGTTGCTACCATATGCAGTATCCTGTATTTGTTTGGGGGGTTTGACCAAGACAGCGGCTTCAGTTCCTTGTCAGTGAGCTGTCTGACAGCAGCTTGGGCTTCGAAAACACTTTAAAATACAGACTACAGTTAAACTGATGGTGATTTTTGGTAGCCCATGCATGTTATGCATGTTATGATGCTCCACTTGACACTCACCCAGGAGGAAGTGAGAAATGAAGGGATAGGACTGTTGTCGAGTTTTTAGCTCAACCTCTATTGGTTACCTATTTTCTACGTGGAAAGACTGGAAACTCCTTGCTGGTTTTTAAAACTAGTAGGCAGTCTTACTTTAAGGGTTGAACCCAACAGACAACTTAATGGTCTTTGTTACTAGTAGCCTGTCACAAAAACACATCATTTGTTCCCATTTCGTTTGACAGACATAAAATAGTATTTTTGCACCAACAAGGTGATTCCTAAAGAGCTATTAGCTGAAAACTTGGTATATCTCAGCATGGTGTGCAGTTTCCTTAAAAAATGTGAGGAAAATGGACAGGTGGAGGACAAAAGTTTTCAGTACCAGCTAATCACTGTCCTCTACTGAGGAACTCTGACCTCTGTGTGCTTTCCTCTTTATTTTTTGTAAAACCGCAGCCTTTAGCAGACTTCCGTTTTGCCTTAGTTACTGTACGTTATGCCATGTGTGTATGAGGACTTTAGACTGATGCACGTTTCCTTTTTTTGCCACCCTAATTTGTACTCTGCTTCCCCTGCCTGTGTATTTGGTCCTGGGCCTTCAGGGTAAGCCTCATACCACAAACCATATTTCACAGTAAATATGGAAAATGTGGAAGTCCCCTACACAAAAAAGAAAAAGGTAAATAAGGACTGATTTTCAGTGAAGTGTGGTGCTTTAGTTTTACCAGCTACACCCAAGACAAAACACAGGACAGCAGTCACAGGAAGTTGAGTGAATCATGCAGTCATGGCTCTCTGCCCTGGTTTCAGAGGAAAGCTGTTAGAGATCATGTGAGAATCACCAGTTTGTGATGTTTTTCTGCATGTCAACTCTTCTTGAGCAAGACCTTTGAACTACCTCTGTTTTGTAATGAGACAAAACAAGAATAACAACTGTAGACATCAAACTTCCCCATTCTTCTTTATCTGTTTAAAAAATAAAACATGTCTTGATCCTGTAAAGCCTGAACCATGAAATAATTGCCAGAAAATTCGAATTTTTTGAAACTGGGGTGTTTGTTGAACCTTCTGACCTATTAAAAAAAAAAAAAAAAAAGAAATTAAACATCAATTTGCATATATGAGTTTTAATTTGTGTCATTTTTGCTACAGCCAGCATTTTTGTGCAATTTATTGCTCACAGTGGCGCTGCATGTGTCTCATAGTATACATGAAAGAAAAAAAAAAAATCACACTGATGATGTAGAGGTCTAAAAAACTCATGTATCAAATACGATACACTTGGCATTGCAGGGTTAAGGGAACACTTGATCATCACAGTATAACAGAGTCAGTTAAACTTCAGGGATATCAATTATTCCAGTTACGAAGCAGAAACCAGTGTGAATCCATTTCACCTGCTTTGGTGCAAACAAAAGTGCCAACAGGTGCACTGGAGCGGAAACAAGACGACATCTCCCACACAGGGAATGGCGTAGCAGGTGGTGGCCACAGACTATTGCTCTCTCTTTATCCCTCCTGACTGATTTTCTCTATTTTAGCTTTTTGCTCGTGTCCATGTTACTGCACGGTACCTGCAGAATTCAGGTTGCACAGGTAGTCCCGCTCCTGCAGGATGGCACATCCACACGTGCCTCCAGAAGAAGGGTTGCTGTTTCCCATCAGAGGAGTGTGGAGGAGATAGAGGCTTTAACACAAGGAGAGCTGGACAGGGCAGGAGAAGGGCGTCAAACTTTTGTCTAAGGAGGAACACTGCCAGAGCCCTAAAAATGACCTCCAGTTGGCTGGTCCTGTGCATGTTTCTGACCAAACTATCAGAAACAGACTCAATGAAGCAACACTCTTTAGGGGAACCTGTCCTCACAGCCCACCACAGTACAGTTCGAATGCATAAAATTTTAAGTCTGGATGGTCTGCTTTCTCCTCCCATAGACTCAGCCACCTCTTCTTATTTACAAGGTTATTCTTGATGGTCCTCTCTTACATACAGAGCTACACCCTACAGAAATCTATGAGAAGTTACTGCCTGTGGTCCCGAGATGTTTCCCTATGTCTTCATATTAAGATTGTTCTGAAATGTGGAAAAGGGTGTTTACATTTGCTGCTCTCCAACTGCAAAATCAGCTAAATATTGAGGAGTTTGTCTCAGGGTCATTTTAGATGGCTTGGATGTATTGACATCATGTTATGCCCGACTATCACTGCCTGTTTGACCTGCAATAACTGTGACTGTGATTACATATACATATGTTCTTATACTCCTCATGTATAAATGTATACTTTTGTTGTGCTATTTTGTTGTGTTTAACCACTTCAGATTAAATTGTTGCTTAGTCCTTTTTCCAGGTTAAATCAGAGTAAAACAAAACTCAAACTGATTGCTATGAAATTTAGCACAAATATCCAGTTTTTAAAAATTTACCTTGTTATTTAATTTTCTAAAGCCTCATTAAAACTACTAACACTGACAGAGTGCTGCAGTCCTGAAATGCGTCTGCCACTTCACAGCAGAGCTAAAATCGAAACCAACAACTCAGAAAAACAAAAACACAACAACCGCTCATCTCTGTTTACCTTTTATTGTTACACAGTAGTTTACTGGCACCAATGTATCGTGGTTTTCCTTTTGCTACATTTACAGATCTATCCATCTTCACCTCACAGTAAACAAAAATAAATAAATACAAAATAAACACATCTGCTGAAGGAGGTGGCTCTGGGGTGAAAGGAATCAGAAACAGTGGTCCAGCTTCATTCAGGTTATTTTAGTGTTCATTCTCGTGTTTGAATGAAAATATTATTTTTTTTTTTTTGGCAACTTTGCATTTCAAGAATACCCAGAAAGTGAAGGCCTACAGACAGTCTCTGTGATGTACAAGAAGCACAAACATGAAAGATAAAGTGAGGCCCTGAAGTGTGAATCATAAAAGGGAAGACCCCATTCAGCTTAATGCAAAATGATCATGATCTGCTGCTGCTATAGCTGGAACTAACAAGGTGATGTATGTACACAGTTCATGCTTCAGCATATCAAGCTGGTCCACACAGGAAGCGAGTCGCAGCGACATGGTGATCAGAGGCCACAGGATGTAATCTCTCCAGCATGTCCTGGGTCTACACCCAGAACACCTCACCCAGGAAGCGCCCTAGTCAGATCCCTGAACCACCTCACCTGGTTCCTTTCGATGTGGAGGAGTAGCAGCTCTACTCTGAGTCCCTGACTCCTCATCCTATCTCTAAGGAAGAGCCCAGCCACCCTTCTGCGAAAGCTCATTTCAACCACTTGTATCTGTGATCTCATTCTTTTGGTCATTACCCAAAGCTCATGAGCACGGGTGACAGTAGGAATGTAGATCGATCGGTAAGATCAACAGCTTCGCTTTTACACTCAGCTCTATCTTCACAACAGACCAGTACAGCGTCCACATCACTGCAGATGTGGCCCCAATCCTCAATAACCCTCTATCGTATTTACTACCAGGTCACATGTCAATCACCGCTATACTTGTGCTCTCATTGGTAGCTGCTTCAATTGCTTGGCTAGAAGTTGAGAAAGGTTTTTCTTGGGACCCGCCCACTTTGCTTCATCAGCGTTCTTTGTTTTTTTCGCCTTTTAAATCACTGAATGTAATTCACTTTCTATAATCTCTGAATCGCTTCCTGTGTGGACGCTCCATTAAAGTATCCAAAATACTAACATTGTTAAAGTGCAGTAAACAGTTGTATTCTCCACCATCTAAAACGCCAATTAATTAACTAGATTAAGCTCAACCACAGGAAACAAATCTAAAAGTCTTACTGATTCATTAAATCTAAATGTTTTTCTACGATATTTAGAAGTGTTTCTCGTCTTGCTGTCTCTTCATTTTTAATCACTGTAACCTGACAGAAAATTGTAGCTTCGGTTTGTAAACAGCCCCCCTCACACTTCATCTGGACTTCATCGTGTAACGACCAGAGCGTGAGACTGAATCTCTGCTTGTGCTTTACTGGGTCTGATTTACTCAGAAATAAATAAAAAAATGTAGTGTGTGGTCAGAGTTAAATCAGACTACAAAACATCTCCTAAACATCAAACTCTCAAAAGAAGGTACAACTGAATGGGGCCAGAAACTTTTTAAACAATCTTCCATTTTAAATCTTTTCCAAGTCAACAGGGAACACCAACACTTCTCAAATCAGTGCACCAGCATGATCAGTGATGCATCAGACCTACGACCGACGCCTCAGTTTATCGACATGCAGCAAAACAGTAGCTCGTACAAAAAAAAAAAAAGAATAAATTAAATCATTTCTATGTGTATTGTAAACAAATATGCTAACATCTATTTACAAAAAGTGTACATTGTAATGAGCTGCCTTTGTGATTCCTTAAAACTCACTATAGTGGACAGACCCGGCTCTAACAGTTAGACGTCAGACATGTTCGTCTTGTAGTGCTGAAAATGATGTGTGGCATGCTATAATGTTACATCTGAGAGGACATGATGATAACTGCTCAGTATTACTGGTATAAAGGATTTGTTAACAAGCCTCCAAACTGGTACTACAATTTTCTACTTGGCTATTGCTCAAACATGTTAGAGAAACATGCTAAAGAACATATATATATTGTCTAAGTGAGCTTAAACACGCAGCTGTCTTGCTTATGTTCGTCTCCACTCGACCATACTTGATGATCAACAGTAACTAGGCGATATAAATCTTGTGCTAATGTACAGTAATGACGTGTCTACAGTACCCAAATGTGGACAGTAGTAATGTAAAACCGTTATGATTACTATAGGAAGCAATGACATAAAGTTAGTCATCTGAAATCCCTCGTTTGCATCCTCACTCCTCTGATGAACACTAACTGAACGTTAGTCTTATTAGTGTTTGTATAGTGAATTCACATTTTGTCTAGGGTACGCACAATCACGAAAGGCAATTTCTCACTTAGGTGGCATCAATAAATGTGACAGAGGACTTTGAACCTGAAAAAGACCACATTCACACGAATGCAGACAAATCTTTGACAGATGTTTGTTTCATGGGTTTTGAATCCACACCTGCTTCTTTAGATCATCTTCCAAAATTCCACTACACAAGCCAAAAAAAGCAAATAAAATAAGAGTTATTTTCTATCAGGCATGCATTAGGGGCTCAAGCCAGCCTAAAGTATTTCTGCTGAACAACTCTCTCTGGACTAGGACATGGTCAGCAGAGATCAAGACAATAGCCACATTTCCACCACAGGAACTTTCCCCAGGGACTAGGAACCTTTGGAGGGACTGTGTTTACACAGCAGGGACAAATAACCTTGATTATACTCTGCTGGGAACACGGACATAGAAAGCTGGAGCCATAACGGCTGCAGAGTCACTGCTGTTATACTTATTTAAAGTCAGCCGCCTGGGGCACACGTGGAGTTGGTGCATTGTAATGTAGTTTCCACGGATGGGTCCATGCAGTCACAAAATACTGGCAGGCACATGGACGTCCGTAAAGACTCTCGTGCTCACCATATGTTTACATAAAAGTTTACATCACTCAGACCCAAGCGGAAATCAGCAGACTAGCAGACATGGAAAGTATAATCAAGGCTTAAATCAAGTCCCAGGTGAATTATGTTACCCCCCCAAAAAAGTCTCTGCTCAAGCAGAATTTATGCGTCAGCGAAAATCTGTGTTGTAGCTACGTCATAACTGCAAACCGCTCTGAAACCCTACAGTGTAACCTGACTCGTACCTCCCTAGAAATGTAACTACACGTCGGGTCAATGCAGCCCGCAACTATTGTGACTGGCCTGTTCAGTACCGTTGTTTCCTCCTGTGCATTTATATCAGTGAGAGAATAACAATCATTGTCTCAATATAAGGAATAATAACCATAGGATCAATATAAGGACTCACAAATGTCAGCAAATTCCTGGAAGAAGATTGCTGAAAATATTGGAATGGAAGTGAGGGAATGTACAAAGAAGTGTAAAAGCTTGAGGGACAAATATGTTTGCCCCCCCAAAAAAACTGACCATTAAAAAAAAGAGTGGGGACCCAGGAGGGAAAAAAAGTCCCAGCACCATTTTATTTGTTTCTGTTGGCTGGCACCGCATATAAAATACTGAGGCAAGACCACACGGTAATTAACACATAATGCACCAGCATAAGCGTAAATGCCAGCGAGGACGTCAGCCGCTTACGTAGGTTACACCGTAGGCTCTACAAAGGTTCCCCGCAGACATCTAAATCAGGCCTTACGCTCTGAAAGTTTAAGCCAGTCACAGAGCAGCGAGTTATTTGTTAATTATTTACAGAATTTATACTCGAAAGCACAAATGCACATAAGAAAAGTGTCGCATTGCCAGGTCTTGTGTGAATGTTATAAAGTTCTTTGTGTAAAAACATCTGTTGCTACATCAGCAGACTAATTTGCCAAATCTTTGCAGGTGTTTAGATCAGAGTGGAAACGCAGACAACCAGCAGCATAAAGGAACCTTTGAGTTCCTTGAAAAGTTCCTGTGAGGTACATACTTAGCTAATCATAGCATTTTCAAATCCTTCATTACCAAGTATGGCGAGTGTGGATTCAAGGCCAAAAAAGGTGTTTTGGAGATGATCATCACTGGTGTGAATATGGTCTAACACACGCTTGCGTGCAGTGTGTAACAGCAGTAGTGTAAGAACCAAGATAAGACGCAGCCACAGAGAGTGAGCTTCTCACTCTGAATGTGGCTTTTCAAAAGTCTGGCAGACAGGACAGCAAAGAAGAGTCCTCATAAAAGGAAAAGACGGCTTTTAGGGATAAGAAAGGAGGGTTATCAAAACTTATGAACAGGTTGAAAGGAGCAGGGATGAAGGAGCTGAGGAAGACAGGGAGAGAACGAAGGGTGTGATCTACAGCTGCTCCTCTTTCTTCTTAAGTGATATACGTTTCTTCCTGGCAGCAAGCATTTCGTAGAAGGGATCCACACTGACGGCAGATCTGAAGACATGAAAAACAAACACGATGTAGTGCGGTACACTGAGATAAGATACACTATCTTTTAACTGTTTGATCAACAGAGAGCCCAAAAGAGGAGAATACGTGCTTGGTCAAAATTTCCTGCTGTTCTATCGCTAACCTCATTTTTAATTTACATACTTGATGCTGTGGATCCACTCGTCCTTCTCCTCAGGTGTGGGAGCAGAGATGCGGTACACCATGTGGTTTCCTTCCACTACTCTCCCATCAGCCTCCGTCTTACATGCCTTAATCAGCTGACCACGGTTGTTGGGGATGTACAGCTCAAAGCAGTTCTGTTAGATGAAAGGTGATGAACAATATTTTGAAAGTTTCAAACAAAACAACAGTTCCTCATCACACTGTTCAGCAAAAATGACCACTTACAGGTTTCCTTGGGTCTTCTACCTCCCGAATGCTGAGGTTTTCCAAGGGAATGATACCTCGTGGCTCTTTATCCTATAAATAAAAACATAAGTTAGTGTTTTATGATTATTTGTACAGGTTGCTATGGGAATTTGTCAATTTTCTGAACCATGTGCCTTTTTCTTAGGTTAGGATTTATACATCTTGATTTCTGCTTTTCTTTTTAACTTTGTGGCTCAGCAAGCTTCAAGCGAAAGAAACATGAGCCTCTATTCACAACTACATTTTCAAGTCTTGCAGTTTTCAAAAATTACCTCAACTTATCACAAAATTCTTCCTCCAGTTCACAGAGTCTGGATGCTGGGTGCAGTTTCCAGGTTTAAATAGTGAAGCCAATTAGGAGTGCCTTAAACCTGTATTCTTTCTTATGGCCAGCAGGGGGTGCCTCTTCTGGTTGTAAAAAACTTGTATTGATGTATTTAAGTTTTGTAGACATGTGACCACTAACCACATGATGTTAACTTGTCGGCCACTTAAGACGTGTGACAATGTAGGATCAAGTGAAAAAGGCCCCAGTCATACAGGCCTATTGCTAGGGGAACCAGTTGGCAAAAACCTCCATGTGATTGCTGTGGTCGCTAGCATCTTGCTAGTTTAAATGGAAGTGACAGACTTGTCTATAAATGCTAGCCAGCTACTCTCTGAGCTGTACTGAAACTGAAAAGTGTGATACAAACTGGAAACAGGGACCATTTGCCTTCAAAGTAAAAGCTGCGCCTTTTGAAACATGTTGGCTGCAGCTCACAACTTTTATTCTGAAGGTGAACCATCTCCATTTCCGGTTTACGTCACACTTTTTAAAGTGTTACTACTGCTGAGCTAGTCAACGAGTATTTGCAGACAAACACGAAAAATTGCAGGCAACTGTGGAAATCTGCTAGCAACCAAAGCAATAACTAGGAGATTTTTGGTGCAGCACCTTCTTTGCAACCAGCGAGATCCAGCAACCTCCAGGAACCACGGCCATGACGTCACACGAGAAACCTCAGTAAAGGACTTCATTGCTCTGTGACCTCAGTAAAAACTTTTCCAATGACTTTATGGGCTTAGTCACTCATTTTGTGTCATACTGAATAAAACATTAGGTCCATTTTGTAAATTTTGTTAATTTTAAGGGCATTTTTACACTTTTAGTTCGTTTACTCTGGACTGAATCAGTTGATGAGTTTGTAATCTTGCAGCTTTTACCAACGGTCTGGTTTCCAACAAACCAAAATGTGCCACTACAAACCAAACACCCAAAGATAGGAGGATTTATCCAGGGTATGCTGGGTAATCACTCATTAACCAGTGAGCATGTGAAAACGTCCAGCTGGATGCTGAACGGGACTTCACAAACCAATGAGTGACATCACGGAGGCTATGTCCATCTTTTATATTGTCTATGGCTCCAACATGATTGGTCAATACTACTCAGACTAAAAACAAACTATAAATAGAAACCAGAAAACTCACAGTATGAGTTAAATATGCACATTCATACCTAGAATCTGTTTACAGAGATTACATCTACTGAGACACTGCATGAGGACACAAAGACTTACTGTGGTATATTCAAAGTAATAAAGGCAGTTATCTGTGAGAATGAACCATCGACGTTTCCAGGTTTTCACCCTTCCCCCTGAAACACAAAAACATTGATGACAATGAGCAGCAGGAGAGTAAAAATAGCTCAGTGTATATTACTCCTACAGTCTCTACAGAAATCTACGTGGCTGATTGATGTCTACAACTTTCTGAATAACTCTTTCAGTACATACCTCCTGAGAAAACAAGCAGCGGCAGTAGAGGGAGGAAATCGCAGTGAAGAAGCAGAGAAAAAATTAATGGGAGGATTTGGAGGGAGACAGAAGACAGACAGAGACAGAGAGGAGGAAGAGAAGGAGATCATATTAGTGACACAGATCACAGGCCCCGCCATGCAAAAGAAAACAATCAGATTTTAAACTGCCATAACACAAGAAATAAGTCTTCTGTTTCACCATCATGCTATGGCAATTTTCTTAATGCCACAGCACTGAACTGATCATTCAAGTGGAGACAAAGAGACAAGTTTATCACAGCACAAAGCCTTAGAAGAGAGTACAGCAGCATATAGAATAAATCATTTTTTATCTCAGTGGCAATGTACAGTTTCCAGAGTGGGTTTGCTTGTTACATTTTAGTTTTTATTGTTTGAAAATGCTTAGTTTTAGTTGAGTTTTTATTAGTTTCAGTGTTAGTTTTAGTCTTTTTAAGCATTATTGCTTGCCTATTGTGTGCCACAGGTAAGATTTAGGAATATCAATGCAGGTATTACAATAAAAACACAGAACTTTTTGAAAGCAGGTGACTCAGTCTTGTAGACATCCAAAGTCTTAATAAGCATGCCCATCAACGTCTCATCAGGCAAGGTGGGATAATAAATTTTACCAAATTAACAAATACTAAAACTAAGGATATTTCCTCTATATTTTTATTTCATTTTAGTTGCTTTGCAAGTTCAAAAAATTCTTTTAATTTTCTTCTTTTCCCAAAAAACTTTAAGTTTTATTTTAATTTTAGTTAATTAAAATGTTTTTTCACATCTAGTTTTAGTTTTCAGTTTAGTTTTAGTTAACTATAATAACTTTGCTCCTGACATTTGAAAAGCACACAGAGAGATGAAGGGCAGTAATGCCTCACCAAGCTTAAGAAGCCAGCCCTCTCTATCAGGGTTGAAGAAGGTGTGTGTCAGGTCATTGCCGTCATCCTCCGGGATCTTGAAGGGCTCGTTCTTAATGCTTTCATAGAGATTCTGGAGAAACAAACAACAGAAGCATAAGCACACAAAATAAAAATCTCTCTGCATCTACAAAGAAAAGCAGTGTTTGGTTGATCATACTCTGAGCAGCTCCTCCGGTAAGTCTCCCCCCTCGTTGATCCCTCGGTTCATTGAGATGAAGCGGTCTACTCCAGGTTTGTCCCTCACATTGGGATTGTGGAGGCTCGTGTTCAGCATAATTATGGCAAAAGACAGCACGTAACATGTGTCTGTGAACAGGAAAGACAAATGCTGAGACGTACTCAGTACAAAAATTGGGTTTACCTACAGAGCATTGCACGTTCAGGCTCTTTTGTATGTGGTTGATGTTCATCTCGCTCACTCAGCTCAAAGGATTTTAAATTACAGTTTGTTTTGGACATTTTTCTAAGGACGTAGTGTGATCGAGCTTTTGAGGCTCAGGCAGTCGACCTGTGCAATCCCCCTTCTTGAGATCTGTTTCAGTAACACGTTTTGTGCCAGTTCTGCTTTTGTGTAGGGTATGTTTTGTCTTTTTTTATTCTTGTACTGCTCTTAAGCACGTTTTAAATACTATGCAGTTTTGCAGTTATGACTCTTTTTAATTTACATTCTTTCTGGATTTTGTATTGTCTTGGATTATTTTCTTTTTAGTATCTCCTACTCTACTTGAAACGCAGTGTGACTGACTGTGTACATCTATGTTTATTTTACCAGTGCTCTGGAAGACACCAGGGTTGCAGTGGCAATATCTCTGAGCAAAGGCTTCCATCATTCTGTCAATCTTCTGAGCTTCACCAGGCAAACGGAAACTCCACAGGAACTGTCTGCAGAAAACAGGTCAAGGTTTAGGGCAAATCAGAGAACAAAAATCTGTGCTAAACAGTTGCTGCCGCTGTGTTGCATAATCTTTTCCATCTGCATCCTCAGATGAGATCGAGAGTGGGATTTTCCATTGTTGACCAAGTCTGTTCACCAGAGGATGCCTGATACAATTGTAGCTATTTTTTTCCTCAATACAGACAAAAAAACAAAACAAAAAACAAACACTTCAAGGTAGATACAGGTTACCTGAGGGCCTGAACGAGGTTGAGATCAGTGAACTCATGGAGGTCAACAAAAGCCTGTAGGACTTTGATGTTGAAATCATCCCTGCAGAACAGAGAGATCACAGTTATACATGGCTAATTAAAAAGAAAAGGGAAAGAAGAAATTTCAACATCTGGCACCTTTCTCCGAGATAATCTCCTATAGCCGTCTTGTTGAGGCCTTCTCCTTTGTACAAGAACTGAGCAATGTCCTCTGGAGTGTGTCTGAGGAGCTCGTTCTCCACCAGAAAGGCAATGCCCTGCAGAGAGAAGAACGAGTCAATCACAACACAGGGAATCAGAAAGAGACACATACAGCACCTGTTTAAATATTTGAGATATTACCTTTTTAGGATCCATGTTGAATTTCTTTCTTCCCATTGCCACGTGCCTACTTTTCTGTAAAGTTTTACTGCAGAGAAGATAAATATGAAAGCTATTACCAAGAACCATGACTGTTTTACTTATTAACACTAACAGTTTTCGTCATTGCACAAAGAAAAGCAATTTTACACCAATGCAATTCACTTAGAAAATCTAGGAAGGAAATTAATTCTGAGTTATAATGATTATTTAAAGGGCACCAATCAGTCCAATCATCCATAAAAACAGAATTACTATTAAAGGATATTACCCCAGCTAAAGTGGACCTTTTATGTTTATTTCTAGCTCCCTGTTTTTATTCTCATTTCTGCTCGAGTAGATTTACATGATTCACAGTTCAAAACAATCCTCATTTATCTTAACCCTGTGAGGTCTGAGACATTTTTGATGATAAGTAACCCCAACCCTGTTTTTTATAAAAAGACTAAATAAATTTTCCTGTGAAAAAAATTTTTTTTTCATGTGTCAGTAAAAATGCCTGTTTTTTGTCCTCTTATTGCCAAGACTTGGTAGAACAGTTTTCAAAGGCCAAAAATCACATATTCCAAAAGCATAATTCAATTAAATTAAATTTTATTTATATAGCGCCAAATCACAACAACAGTTGCCTCAAGGCGCTTTATATTGTAAGGTAAAGACCCTACAATAATAGAGAGAAAACCCCAACAATCAGATGACCCCCATGAGCAAGCACTTGGCAAGAGTGGGAAGGAAAAACTCCCTTTTAACAGGAAGAAATCTCCAGCAGAACCAGGCTCAGGGAGGGGCAGCCATCTGTCACGACCAGTTGGGAGTGAGGGGAGGAAGACAGGACAACAGATACACATTCAGTTCATAAGGTTAGGGGTCTTGGGTCTTGGTGTAGCCCCTTAGTTCCTCCACTGTCTGAAGCTAACCGTTTCAGCTCCTTTCTCCCGCCATGTGAGCCAACTTTCTTCTGATTGGCTGTCCCTCATAAACAGAAGGTGCAACATCAGGTGAGTGGGACTTCTGTGCTCACAGTCAGAAATTTAGGCCATGTTTAATATGAGCATCCACAGTTGTAACAGTATATATGACAGAAAAAAAAACTTATAACAGGTCTAATTTAAGCATATATACAAAAGAAGTGATGCATTACTACAATAGCATGTTCTATTGTATTATTTTATATCATTATTCTTCACATTTCCTCTTGTTTTGCTCTGTAAAGTGAACAAAGTCTAGTATTAACATGTCTTGGGGGAGTTAGCTCAGTAGGAAGACAACAATGAATATACAGCAGTTAGTACTCCGGTAAAATATAAGACAATATTAAATGTCTGTGAAAGCTGTTGTACCACAACTGATATTGTGACACAAGTAAAAATCACAACACTAGCTAGAAGAGAAGCTTTCAACTTGATAAAGGTGAACAAGTCAAGGTAAATTGAATGAATCAACTGATCGATCAAAGCCAGACAGTAATTTTATTCAGTACATAATGTAACATATGTCATCTCGTTTAGAGCTGATGTGGGTTTTCTTATTACCTGCCCTCTGTGCTAGTTTCCAGTCCCTCTACCTCTAAAATTGCCTCTCGTAACTCCTCTCTGAGCCTCTGGATCTCCTGCAGCAGGACGCCCTTCCTCCTACGGATGTCCTCCAGCTCAGAGCGCTCCTCTGGGCTCAGGTCTACTGGGACTATAAGGGAAGAGACGAAGATTGAGTCAGCTACTGCTCCATTTATAGCAAGTGGTAACTGTGCCCGAACAATCCCAGTCAAAAGCTGTTTCTAACAGTGGCATAAATATGATGTACTACAGCATTAATATTGCCCTGTTGACTGACTCCACCAATAAAACAGATTAAAATTAAAATTAAAATTAAATCTCTCTAAATGCTTCTTATATTATGACTGAGAAACTGCTCCAAGCCCGTCACTGGTAACGCACTGATTAGTTAAATGCTTGGTTAGTGTTGGATATTAATTAAGGTTCCAAATAATGCAATTACATAATTTCCTGGGTGGTGAGCTGACTTCTCTGAGATTTTGGCTGCCACTACAAAGTGAATGTACTTTCGTTTGTGGTGCTCACTGTGAACTGTTTTCAGTAGTACTCCTTTCTAACCACACTCTGTCCATAGTGATGTACTGTGATACAGAAACAAGGTTTTTCATGGTATAAAAGGGACCTTTAAGGAGTGACTACAAACATAAGCAGCACTGGTCTGTATATAGTCAAGACAAACTTAAACGTTTATCCAGTGTCCTGTTATTTTGGCCATTTTATAAACAAAAACATGTATTTTAAGCTCGAGTAAACTGATCTCCAATTTTTTATTTTTTTTATTTTTTTTTTTAAATGGCTACTTTTTTTTTTTTTTTTTTTTTTTTTTTTTTTTTTTTTTTATTTGTTATTTTTTTTTTTTAAATTTCTTTCTTTTTTTTTTTTTTTTTTTTTTTTCTGTCCTTTTTTTTTCTTT
>VUQS01054814.1:12152-33139 GCA_015108495.1 Heterochromis multidens | reverse complement strand
GAAACACTCAGTGCATCATGGGAAACCCCCAGCAGCCTAGGCCTATTGCAGCATAACTAAGGGAGGATTCAGGGTCACCTGATCCAGCCCTAACTATAAGCTTTATCAAAAAGGAAAGTTTTAAGCCTAATCTTAAAAGTAGAGAGGGTGTCTGTCTCCTGAATCCAAACTGGGAGCTGGAAATTAGAGGTCATCCAGCTCTTTATGTCTTTAAGACATTCCTGCAGTTTAACTAATTGGTGTGTATCATCTGGCTTCATGGATAGATAAAGCTGGGTATCATCTGCATAGCAATGAAAATGTATGCTATGCCTTCTAATGATACTGCCTAATGGAAGCATGTATAATAAAGGAGCACTTGTTGTTTTAGCACCGTGTGCTCTCCACACGTAAAGGTGTGTCATCAATACTGACCACTGCCGTGTCCCTCAGTCTGTCCATCTGCAGCCCTCGAGGATTCTGGGTAGGAGGAAGCGAGCTGATGGGAGCTCCGCCCAGTCTCAGGAAATGGCTGGGGGGCAGCTAGGGGCAGATGACAGGACAGGTTAAGTCACAGGACAGGGGGCGGAGCTTCAGTTAAAATAACTCACTGTTACTGAGTGAACCCGCCCATCACGGCAGTCCCACCCATACAGTGATTCACTCATCACATTCCAGGTAACCGCAACTGTTTGAGTCAAACACAGCAACCACCTCAGATCAGTTGACTCTGATCCCGCCCCCTACCTGCACGCTGGTAATTACATCACTGCTCACATCTTCCTGTTAATCATGTGATCCCTCACAAAGTCACCTACCACCTGAACACACTTTATTGTGAAAGTCTGAATTGAGGAAGTGATGAAGCCACCAAACTGAGGCTGGGCTATAAAATGCAACTACCATCTTTTATATACAGCCTGGAGGAAATGTGCCACACCGCCACCTACTGGAGCTGAACCTTTCAGACAATCTTACCGTGCAGGGGGGGCTCCTGGCTCAGGTAGGGTGTGTAGGGCTGGTAGGGGTAGGCGGTCTCAGATGAGGGGGCAGGGTACACCTGCTGCTGCTGCTGCCAGCAGCTCTGATGGTACCACTGAGGATACAGCAGAGATACAGTCACATGACAAGATCAGAACTTTACAGAAGAAAACAGAATGACGTCATCATAACCGACAGAGCCCTGAGAGCCTGAGCAGCAGGTGGATGATTCAAAATGATTCAGGCATCTGAACATGAACATTCTGAGGTGATAGACAAAAATGAGTCCACGGCTTTTCCCCGTAAACATGAAGAGTAGGATGAAGACTTATTTAAAAGGAAACATCTCTTTGAAACAGCAGCCACAGATTGAAGGAGAGAAACTTGAACCAATCACATGACAGGAACCAGATGTTTCAGAATATCCTCAGGTTAAACGTTTTAATCTTTTAGAGCTCTGACTTTAAGGCTCTTCTGCTCTCTTTGCCGATCAAGTCGTGTCACCATGTGAAGATCTCAGAACTTCCTGAAAACGTGTGGATGTCTAAGTCTGCTGAGATTTAAAGCGACCTCCCAGTGACCTGAAATCAATCAGAAGAATCATCTTTACGAGGAGCAGATTTCAAACTGCTCAGAGCGTCTGATTCAACGAGAGTCAAGAACTGAAAAATTTCATGTCAGACCTACAGGTAACTCTGCAGCTCCACCCAGAGACACTTCACCTGCACAGAACGCAGGTCAGGAAAAAGCTGCAACTGTCCAAAAAAGGTCTGCCAAAGGTGGGGAGGAGCTGAGAGGTAGCCACACCCACAGAAAAAAGTCTGAGTACAGCTAGCCATGAAGCCTTCCCTGATTATTGGGTCATGAAATCAGCTTCAGACATTGTTAAGTATTTGATGAAGGAATATGACAATTTCTTAAACATCACATCCTGGCTTCTACATTTCATCGAGTAGGAGTTTCCTCTGATCCTCTGCAGTCAGAGTTTGTGCTTTTATTGTGAAAGGCAGGGACAGTAAAAAGCCCTTTTCACACATGATCCAAACAAACTGGGACACTGACGTCCTCGTGGTGAGAGACCAAAAACATGGCAGATGGTGATCCACCACTCAAAGATGAGTCACGCCTCAGCCTGGCTCATCTGTGAGCAGGTGGAGGTGTTTGTCCACAGCAGACACGTTTGGATCAGAACCTGAAACCAGCTGTGATCCTGCGTGGGTGCTTTACTGCCTCAGAGGCTGATTTCACTCCCTGATTCATACCAAAAAAAGATCGAGCTGCGCGACGCCATATGGACCAAAGAACACCACGAGGCCATGTGGACTTCTGAACGTGATCCTCAGCACACTAACAGCTCCAACGAGGAGGAGCAGCTGATAGGATGAGGTGAAAGCTCAGGATCCTGAAGCTGAAGCAGTCACAGACCTGAAGACGAGATGTTAAGACTCAGCTGCTCGTGTCAGGCTGCAGCTTCTCTCCTGAAGAACCTGAAGCTGATGCTCCGTGTGTTTGTTCAGGTGTCTCACCTTCACCTGTCAGCTCTGTTTCAAAGACCGTTTCCTGTTCAGGTGTCAGTGAGGCTGCAGGTGTGTCTTACCTGGATGCCTAAGTTGAAGTAATACTGGAGGACTCTGCAGTCTGTGCGCACACACACACACACACACACACACACACACATGAGTCAAACTGATCCACATGAACACAAACAGTAAACGTAGGCTGCTGACCTCTGACCTCTGGGTAAATCACTTCCGTTAGGGTCATATGAGTAAGGGGGCGGGGCTACCACAGTGCAGAGAGGCTCACCCAACTCGTTAACCAACCAGGAAGAAGCAGGTGGGATCGCCATGGCAACTGGAAGCAGAAAACATTGCATCAGTGTATCGTCCAACTACAGCAGCTGTTTGTCCTGAGAGATGGCGCCGTGTCCCACCTGGACGCCGTCTGATGAGCCAATGGGATTTTCACATTAACCCTTTAAACCCTAATCTGTTGCCGGCGACAGACAGGTGTGTTGCAGCTATTTTTAAAACTGCTGTAACTCCCGTAATTCTTGAACCGTTTGCACAATTGTAAAAATTCCAATGGTTCCTGAAAGCAGGGAGAGAGAGGAAGAGAGAGCTCTGCAAAAAACCGACGTTTTATCGGGCATTTGGGTGTTTTTACCATGTTTTTTATTGTTTTGTTGTTGTTTTTTGCTGTGTTACTTGTGGAGATTTGGCTTTAACGCCCTGCCTGGGATTACCGTAATGACCCTAATATCACTGAAAAGCACAGAGTTGCTGCCTTCAGGAACTGTTGGGATTTTTATGATTGCACCACCCTGTCACCAGCGACAGGTTCGGTGTTAAAGGGTTAAACATGGTCACAGAGTCCCCGTGAACCTGAAGCTCAGACTGCTCTGAGCACTTGGCTGATCAGTTGTTTTACACTCCAAGATCTGTATGAGATCACAAAGAGGAAACAGAAGCCCCACCCACCTGCTATTCAAACCACATGTTTTTGGGGGGCAGCCAATCAGACCAAAGTGGGTTTGGGCCTTAAAAGGGGAGGAGCTACTGGATTATCACGCAGAGCTGCTCTGAAAAAGTCCAGGAAGCAGAGATCACATCTGTGAGGTGGACGGCGTTAAAGTGTGTACACGTACCTGAGCGTGTCTGTGTGTGTGTGGCTGGCGGCAGGTGAGCAGCTGCAGGAACCCGTGATGATGGAGAGGAGGGTGAGGAGGAAGAGGAAGATGGTGATGAGCAGATAACTGCCAGTGGCTTCACTACCTGAAACACACACACACACACACACACACACACACACTTATACTGTGGTTTGTGTTTGCTCCACTTCCAGGGCCAGTGCTCTGTGGGGCCCTTACCACTGCTATGGAAACTAAAACCGGCACGTTCGCCCAGTCAGTGTCAAAGATGAACGCACACGCTCACAGTTCAAAGATTAAGATGTCTCACTGTGGCAGTGATGCAGAAGTTGTTTCACATTCCTTTGGCGATGTGATTATTTTTTTTCTTCTAATTTACTGTGAATGTACTTTAGTTTATTGCTTGCTAAAAACCTCCCTCTTGTTATGTAATGCTTCACAAGACCCACTGTCACTGTCTTATTCGACTAAAACCCAGAATGCAGATTTGTTCATCGTCAGCCTCAAAACCAGCTGCTAAATGTTAAGTGTCAAACAACTGTGATATAAAGTGTGTTTTTCAGGGACTCACACAAATAAATGTCATTTTTTTCCCCCACCTGAAATTCAACAGTCTACATCACCAGACCTTGAAATTCATTCCTTTTCACATGAACACAGTTGGAGTAATTCTTTTCTTGTTTCTCTCTACTTTCAGGAGGAATCTGAGAGCCAAGCTGGTGTCAGAACCAGGAAATATCTGGGTTGGGTTTTGAGAAGCCAGAGTGGGAAAAGCTGGACAACTCCCTGCTGCAGGGCGCTGGCACTTTTCTCTGTAAGATGCTGTCTGAGGGTCTCTATAACCCTTCTGACTGTGCATGTTATCCATTTGCATCGCTCCCTATTGAGCTACATTACTGGCCATTCTTGTCTATCTCATTGCTGCATTTTCCATTACGAGACTCTGTACTTAATTATAAGACAATTCCTTTTTCTGAAAATTACATTTAAAATACTTGTGGTGTTCATGAATTTGAGGGTAAGTGCTGGCTCTTCTGAAAAAGAGCATCAACTGTTAAAAGTTAAATGACTATATTTTTCAAAAGCGTGCTGCAAACATAAGGGCTGTCATTGTCAAGTTTGTAAAGGCCTTTCATAATCGTGTTTATGCGATAATGGGTATTGGCTGTACAGAGACTGTTTCAAAAATATATTAGGATGGTAACAGAGAAAGATTAAGGAATGGTGCTTAAGGAAGAGAACAAATTCAGCAGGAAAAAAGAAGAGAGCTTGACCATATCATTTGAACAGCAGCTCGCTGTTCTATGTGTGTCTTTCCTCGGCCACGTTCTGTCTGAGGGACTGTCTGGGAGGTTTGTTAACCGCACAGGGCAAACATGTACAGACACACATGCACACACACCTTTAAATATATTCAATCAATAAAGACATGTAATATATTGAACATTATGTACCTTTTATTTAAAGATCTTATCTCAGATCAATCTATTTGAAACCTTGATATTGGTGATAAATAACAGATCATTACACTACACTGATGAACTGTCTTATACATTATTTAAATGCTTTTATAGGCTACAATATTATAACCTAAATGTGCAACAAACTGATGAACCATGATTGGATCATCATAAATTCAAATGTACCAAAAAAAAAGAAAAAGAACCTCCAAATCCTAACTCAGCCTCTGTAACTACCTAACCCCTAAAAAGCATAAATGTACAAAACTGGTAAATCACTTTGCTCTTCTTTTGGAACGTTTCGTGGGTAAGCGATGACTCAGATATGGGTTTAGCTCTTTTTATGTATAAACCTGTCCCATTTTATGGACAACACACCCAAAATATTTGGTCATGTTTGATCTCTCTCGATCTGGTGGCCTTCCCTTTCAGCAAAAAAAGAGGACACACGCATACACACATGCTGAGAGAGAAAGAAGCACATGCACACATGTACACACGCACTTGCAAAAATCTTCTTTTCAACCGAAATAAATGTTTATAGCATTCCAAACATTTTGTGTGTGAGACAGTGTGTGTGGTCCTGTCTGCACCTAGCGTGAGGTTTGAGGTTAAGGTGTTTGTCTGCTGGTGTGTGAGCATGCCAAGGATGTCTGTGTATGTGTGTGTGTGAGAGAGGATCAGAAAGAGGTAGAAATGGAGAGAGAGAGACACACACTAGTGTTTGTGTTTGAAAATGGGAGCAAGACATAGAGAATTAAGAAAAAAAACACTGTCTGGGGTATTTTATTGTATCCATTAAATTACTGAATACAATAAATTTAGTAATTCACTAAATTGCTAGTAAATTTAGCCATTAAAAAGCTACACTATAAGAGAAATACTCTCAGTACTGGCCAATAGTTAAACCATACGAATGCTGGTAAAGTCTGGTATTGTAGCACTGTCACATACAGATACCAAGTTGCAAATGGTACAGAATCAGTTATACACAAAAGCAATAAAGAAACACTGTAATGTGATTAGTTAAAATTGCCTAAAGTTTTGCATTCATAAATCTCTCTTTTTTTTTTTTGTCTAAGACAAAGCAAATCAAAATTAACTTTAACAGGTTAAATGTTTAGTCTATAGGTTTAATGACTATTTACCTTAAATATTTTGTTAAACATGTCTCATGTCCTAAAATTAGCTGTCCTACAACACCACAATGCAAAGACAATTCAGTTCAGGTTTATTTATATAGCGCCAAATCACAGCAACAGTCACCTCAATGCGCTTTATACAGTAAGGTAGAGACCCTACAGTATTCTGGAGAAAACCCCAACAATCAAATGAACCCCTATGTGCATATATATATATGAGCATATGCATATGCTCTGGCCCCCCGCGACCCTGAATTGGATAAGCAGAAGAGAATGGATGGATAAATGGATATATATATATAATAGATAAAAAGTAAGAAAAAACAAGTTACAGAAAGTCTTAAGAAACTATACAAATTATAAGTGCAAAAAATGAGTAGTACATTGTAGGATGGTTCATGTCCCCCCCATGGCCCTAATGGGATCACCATAGATCGTAAACAAAGGTGGATGTTGCTTTGGTGTCTGAAAAGTTAAGCAATGCGTAAGAGTCTTAAACTTTGGCTTCGCTTCTAATGGCCAGTACTCATCTGGCTGGGGTGGCCGTGGCTCAGGTAGAGGGGGTTGTGTACCAATCAGAAGGTTGGTGGATTGATCCCCAGTTCCTCCTGTCCATGTGTCAAAGTATCCTTGGGCAGGATACTGAACCCCGAGTTCCCCCTGATGCATCCATCAGAGTGTGAATGTTATATGAAAGTGTTAAGGTATAGCTAAAAGCACTGTATGAATGTGTGTGTAATTGGGTGAATGAGACTTGTAGTAGAAAGCGCTTTGAGTGATCAAAATTGAGTAGAATTTTATAAATGATGGTCCTACTTAGTCTAAAATATACAGTAAAGTGGGGTGTGTTTTAAAGTGTGGCAACGTTGTGATTGAAAAATTGCTACTGTATGGGTATAAAGTTTCTGACCAAAATGGGTGTGCACAAACCAATGGGTGACATCACGGTGGCTGTGTCTTTGACATGTAAGCTATGGGATCCAGCCACTGGGGGAGAGACACACAGCTGGGAGCCATGATTAATTTTACAATGATGCTTATTTGCTTACCTAGTTCAGGAAACTTTAGAGGCTTGAAGCTGAACATCTGAAAGTATAACATGAAGTAAATAGAATCACTTTTCTTTTTTTAGACTTACTGACTACTCCATTATACTACACACCACATTTACCCATTCACAAGCAAATCATTGCTTTACTCCGTACACTTTAGGTGCTTTTTTTTCTGCCATGCCGAAACACATTGGGGGGGGGGGTTATTTTGGGGTTCAGTATCTTAAATTTCAGCCACAGTTGTGTGTAATTCAGTAATAATTTGATTACTTGGTGAGCATTTCTGTGGCTCAATGCAAAAAGGTCCTCATTTGGAGGCTGTGGGCCTTCTGGAGTTTGTATAATCTTTCTTATCACTTTGGGTTTCCTCCCAAAGTCTGTGGGCTATGGGTGAGAATCTGTCTGATTTCACGAGTAAGACTACTAACAATGGATGTAGGGAGCATGGTGCACCTATGTGATAGCTGCAGTCCTCATCAGTTATCATCATACACACTAAGAGAAATTGAAGCAATAAGTAGGCTACATTCACAGCCTATGGACTGAAGAATGTGTAATGTGTGGCCATTTTTACAGTCTTATTCTGTAAAACAGTACTAATGCTATAATAGCACACCATGCCTCTCTAGCAGTTTACAAATGTCTGTTAACTCCCCAAACAATTGTTACGCCAGGCACTATAAAATACATGGAAACAGTTGTTTGCATTTAGAGACCATTATACAAGTAAATAGAGCAAAAAAAAAACACATAGATGTGGGTATTTTCACACATACAAAGGACCACACACACAAATATCGCTGAAAGGGCAAATGAGTGCTGATATAAATGATACCACTGGACACATCATTACCTATACTTGTTTTTATAGGTGACTAAATTAAGCCTTTGATGGTATGCTGTCTGTTTTCTTTTTTTTTGTGTTTCAACCTTATTTGGGTCAAGTAACACGGGAGCATGTTGGTGTTCAGCTGTTTCCAGCAAACTTCAGCGTTAATGCCAGTAAGGAACTGTAATCATGAGTCTTTCCTCTTTCACGTGATGGTTATCTTTGGCTAAAAGATGAGTGTTACTTTTTCTGTTTTTTAGCACTCCAGAGGCATGGCTTTATATGTCTCTCAGAGTTCAATCCACCACTTTGGTTGAGGCAGAAATATCCCTTTAGTGAATTGCCATGAAATCTTGTGCTCACAGTTCCTAGAGGATTAATCATAACAGTCATCTCTTGGCTTTCCCTCTAGTGCCACCATGAAGTTGGTGCCATTACTTTTGAAATGTGAAATCCTTATTATCCATTTTAAATATAGAGAGTTATAGAAGAGTTTCACAAATATCCATAGCACAAAATTTATTTTGCCAATAATCATATGTGTGTGATAAGGGATAACTAGCTTTTTGAGGTCTCTGCATGCATTAGCCCACACACAAGGACATGTAACAGTATGTGTGCATATGCATGTTAAAGACAGTGGGAGACTGATGGAGGAAGCAACAGCAATCCTGCAATTCTGCATGGGAGGCTGTGTATCATTTCAAGGGTTTCTGTATCAAAAAGAAAGCGTGCATATGCCTGTGTGCGCGCGCGCACACACACACACACACACACACACACACACACACACACACACAGATAGGTACAAGCATCTGCTCCAGATGTTTAGAGTATTTTGTTTCAGTGAAGGTATTGCAGCCTCACATCGGAGAGGAGATAAATCACAGTGCTGGACAGCAGCGAAGACACTTTTAGAGGCATTTCTGAACCCACCACATTCACTTGGTTCCCATATGGCAATATTCACAGATGCCATTTGGAATGATACTCACACACAGGCAGCAGTAGTACACAAGGCCGATTATTTTCAATGCTACCCATAAAACTTTATTTTTCCTGTTGTGAAAGAGAGTATGAAATGGAAATGTTGCACCAAATAAAGGCTCTCTCTACTGCCATTTATAGACTCAAAATTACATTCCTATCACTCTGACATGATCTAATGAAAGAGATATGCTTCTGTGCACCCTTAACTGCATCAGACCGTCCAACATCACGAGAGACTCACCAAGAGCCAATATTTTTCTTCCTCTACTGGATAATAGTTTATGAGACACCAGCTGAGTAGCCTCAGACCTTCTCTCATGTGGGGAGGGATTCAAAATCACCATTGTGGTTTTGTGAATGACAGCCGTTTCCTGATCTTGACCCCTAATGTAGTTGTTTCCTCTCTACACTTGATGTGCAGCCTTTATATTCAGCAGTGGTGTCATCAATCATGTGTTCAAATGTATAGTCACACACAAACCCTTGCTCACAAAAACACAATCCGTGAACTGAGAGGACCTTACACTGACTTAGATTAATTTCTAAATGTATATAAATGTATATAACTTGTCCTGGACTTAAAACATGTTTTCCCATTAACAAATTAACAATGTATTGTATGGGGACTTAATTTTTGTATATAGTGAAGGCAATTCCTCATAATGTGACTATAGTGTTCACAACTTGAATAATTGTTGGCACACAAACGTATTCAGAAGTGTGTTTTAAATAATCAGGGTGCTGTAGGCCTATGCTCCCTATAACTCCCAGCAAGTGATCAAGTCTGTTAAGAGAGCTAGCAAGTTACATTTAGATCTCATTACAGATAAATTAAACTTATTAATTGGCAATTAAAGAAAAAAGTAATACATATTACTGCTACGTTTTCCCACATTGGTCTAGTATGGATTGAATGCTCTGTCTTTCTTATTGAACTTGCTGGGTGTTTTCATATAAATAGTTTTCAGGGAAAATTGTATTGAATAAGGAATGGTTAAGCCCTTACATCACTTAAAAATGTGGACATAAAACTCTGCTGCAGGCTTTCTGTTTCCACTAGAGCCAGGGAATGATCACCATCTGTTGGTCAGAAGCATGTATTGCCATAAAAAAAAAAAATATTATGAACTTCACTGTATTTGCACTGGATATGAAGGAAAGTGAGGTAACTTGATGGCCTCAAATTGTCACATTGTGACTTTCTACAACTTACATAAGATTAATTGGCAAATTAATATTCAATAGGTCAATATGAATTTGAATGTGCAGTGGAGCATGTTGCCATAAAGTTAACATTCTCTTAGTCCTAACCAGGCATTTCAACCAGCATCTGACCAATTTAACAACATGACGGCAGCTAATTTCTCAGCTGAAGCAATGATGCAGCTCCAACAGAACGAAAAACGCTTAATTCTAGATCAAGAACTGAGAGCATCAATATTTCCTGTGCATTCCCTGCTATCAATGTACTGAACTGACTCTAAACACAAATCAAAGAATTTCTCCTTTGGCGCATTCCAAAAAAAAAATCAAAATCTCCTCTGTTCATAGTTGACTACAGTCATTTTGCATCATAGATTGCCTTAAAGGATTTCATTGAGACTCAAAATCCCACCATTTGTATGGAGGTTGAATTGTTCTGCAGCACTTTAAAAAAAAAACTGTTTGATTATTACAAGTGTGCTTTCTGCTCTGAGGGGGATTTTCTCTGGACATGATGTGACTGACCTTGTTGCTTTCAATCCATTCACAGTCACGCCTTGCTTCACTGGTGGATGTCACAGTGTCACCCACAGGGATGAGGGAGCTCATAGAGACACACACACACACACACACACACATACAAAGACGCACGGCACATCACATCACAGCATCCTCACATCGATCCCTGGCAAAGCCAGAGCGATGCAACTGCTACTCCATTGTCAGACCCCTTAACTCCCTCCTTCCTGCTCCCACTCTTTCTCCTCGCCACCCCAGTCTCTACCCCAGTCCCTGCTAGCAGGCCCCACTCTTTTCTCCTGGTTGTCATGGAGATGGCTAACAAAGCCATCACTTTTACCAATTTCCTCAGAGACAGGTGCTGGCACAATGACTGCTTCCTCGCCGACTGAAAGGAGAAGGGGCAAGAGGGGTCCATGGGAACTCCAGGCGGACACTCTGAGGGCTGTCCAAGTGTCCTCCTCCCCGGGCCCAACCGAGAAAAGAAGGCTAATTTGTTGTCCCTGTTTTCCCAGGGAGGGGGGATGCAGGAGAAAGGAGGAGTGGGGAGAGAGGCTGGGGGTGGAAGGAGGGCAAGTGGGTAAGAGAGAATGAAGCAGAGAGAGACAGAGAGTGTATATGCAAAGGGGTGTCCACCAGTTTTCAAAACAGACCGCCTAATATCAGTCTCCTCTCGCTTTCTCTTGCCAATGGGTGGAAAGGTCCTCCTTTCTCCCCTTGTTCCTTCATCTCCCCTCACTTCTCCTATTCTCCTGTTACAACTCTTTGGGCCCAGAAACAATGGCGAGTCATGGCATCATGACTGCAAGATGTTTCAATTTAGCTTTCAGCAAGCATTCACTTCCTTCTTTGTGTGGTGCTCTGTGTGTGTCTGTATCTTATTTTGAATGTTTAGTGCATTAAAGTTAGGGTTTTCTTTTTTTCTTCCACTTAGTGCAACTGTGTTTGCAAATATCAGTTTCATCAAAAGCAAACTTTGCACATTGCAGGATTTTCCATCGTTGTTTTTCTGTAAACTTCACATTTATTCATGGCTAAATCATGACCGATACTCTGACTGAAGGTAATTATAAAATTGGAGGGAATTTCCTATTTACAGTTGATTTCATATATGGTATTATTTAACCTCAGTTAGATTCAGCTTAGAATTGACACTGTAACACAAATATGACATCTTTGATATGAACTATTCTTAACAATTGTTCCTCCCTGAATTAGGTCCTGCAAGTTGTTCATATTTAGAACTAGAAATAGTGGGGTTACATCATACATTACTCACTGATAAACTGGTGTTTTCTTGAAGTCATTGTTTACTGGTCTCTTCACAGCCTAGCTGACTCCTCTGAAAGAGGGGCTGTTTGTTGGAGCAGGCACAAAGTATCTTTTGCCCCTCTAAGAAGACAAACCATAAGCTTTAAATTTGTGCGAGGTGTATGTTCGTGTGTACATGTGTGTCTGCTTATGAAGTTGTGTGCATGCATGGGTGGTAGCTCTTGTTTGAATAGACCATACAAACGGTTTTGTTGGTGGAACAAAACTTTCTGAGGCAGCATGTAAAGCACTTACATTCTGCAAAAAATTCTTAAAATACTTTAGAAGGCAATAATGCAAATTTAATAATAATGAAACTTAACAGTATCTTTGTTTCTTGATTAATCCCTTTACCCCTTATCTTTTAGAAACTGTTGCATATACAGAACTGTGTAAGTCCTGATGCACCCCTCATTTCTTTCTATTTTTCTAGGAAAATGAGAAATAGGTGCAGCGATTTAGTCAAACGTGCAAACATACATAGAAATACAGTATATAGGGGAAAAACAGAATTTGTACAATTCTAATGAGTTTGAAAGTCAATATTTGGTATGACCACCTTTATTCTTCAACACAGCCTGAACTCTCTTAGGCAACTTTCTTGTAATTTCTTTAAGTAGTCTTCATGAATAGTTCTCCAGGCTTCTTGGAGGACATTCAAAGCTCTTCTTTGGATGTTGGCTGCATTTTGTTCTGTTCTCTGTCGATGATCATAGACAGAGATGTCTGTCTAGGACAAATGATCCCACACTGCTTCAATAATGTTGAGGTCCAGGCTCTCGGGAGGCCAATCCATGACTCATAGTGTTCCCTTCTGTGTTTTTCTATCCAGGTATGCTTTTACTGCATTGGCAGTGTGTTTAGGATCATTATCAAACTTAAAAATGAAGCCGTTGCCAATTAGATATTTTCCAGATGGGTTAGGGGGTTATTTTTTCAGGACATGACCTTCAGATACTGTTTATCTGCTGTAGATAATTTTTTTTAGGCCTGCCACTTCTTTTGTCCTCCAATTGTCCAGTTTCCTCAAATTTTTTAAGGACACGCTGCACACCATGCTGAGATGTGCCAAGTTTTCAGCTAATAGCTCTTTGGGAATCACATTGGTGGTATAAAAATACTATTTTATGTCTGTCAAACTGTGTTATCGTTCTTGTAGAGTTGTAGGTATTTCTTGATGATTCGGCTAAAGAAATGGGAACATATTATATGTTTTTGTAACAGGCTGCTAGTAAGAAAGTGCCTAAAGATACAATTTTAAATTGATTCTTTGGTAAGTTCTCTGTTATGTGTAGACACAACACTGCTTCATCCGTTGAGTTAGCCGCCTTTTTATGGTTGAATGATTCATAGGTCAGTATTAAGTAGCTTAACAAACAAACCAAAATCATTCCTCTGAAAATGGTCAGGTACAAGGACTGGACTGAAAATGAGTGAAAAAGCAGCCAATGTCCAAAGGAAAACTTTGAAAGACCTTCAGAAAGCCTGGAGAACTATTGCTTAAGACCAATTTAAAGTGTCATAATATCTTATTCAGCTATGCTTGCACTGTCCTGTCCTTCTACCACTGGGGGTCACCAAAGTCGGATATTTCCAAATCCTACACAAAGTGGCCAGAGTCTTACTATTTAAAACATTTTCCTTCTTAATTCCTCATAGTTCATCATGTTTGTGAAGCTATTTTACACCTTGTTTAAATATATTTGAATGTATTTCAGGTTTATAGGTGACTAAAGGTGATAACACATCTTCAGTAACAAATGATGAATGGAAAAATTCAACATGTGACATGTGAACAGGGTCCCATGAAGTTTACATCTTTGGTGGGATCACATCATCTGACCTCCAGGAAGTTTCTCAGCTGTCAGGGAAATCCTCACATCACACCCAGATCTATTTTTAGCATCAATTTACTATGTATGCCAGGAAATGAGGAGTAAAATACGGCACAGTGGAGGTAAATGAGGTTTTGAAAAACGAGTAAAACATTAGCCACAATTTCCATAACAGAGACAGCCAAACCTCTGCTCTGAAGACAAGTTTCATTCACTAAAATAACTTTATTTATATATCAAATTAATGAAGGTGTGCAAAAAAATTAATCACTGTACAGTTAAAAAGAATAAATTAAATTAAAAGGAAAGCATATCAGTGAAATATGTTTTAAGAAGTTATTTTAAGATATGATACTAAGTTGGTTATGCAGAAATCCCCGGGTAGGCAGAGGTTGTGGGCTAAAAGTACCCTGGCCCCACTGTTAAACAGTGGAACATTCATGATTTCCGTGACTCACTTTGCCTCTTGTTTCAAAGAGCTGCGTTTGTTGGCAGGGCTTTGTCAGTTAATAACATTTTACATAGCTCATCAGATTTATGACACGACTATTTGAACTATCACTTCCCCTAAAGGGTCACCAGCAGACGAACTGGCATTGATACTGTTACAACACATGCCTCTTCGTCTCTGCAGCTCATAGTTACTGTTGCTACAAAATCACAATATCAAATCATGACAGGAAAAATTAAATAATACCGAGGCTACTTCTTATGTATAAATGAAAAACAAAGTTTTGTAAAGTAAGGTAAGTGAAAACAAGCCATTCATTTTCTCAGTTTATGCAACTAAGAATACAAAAGACTAAAGCATATCTTAGCCAATATTTAGTGAAAGGTGTAGTACACCCTGGACAGGTCACCAGTCTATCACAGGGCTATCACAGAGAGATAGACAAGCATTTACTTGCACCCACATTGACTCATATGACCAGTTTGAATCACCATTTATTTGGACTGCAGGGGGAAACCAGAGCACCTGGAAGAAAAACCCCCACCAAAACATACATGGTATGGTATACATGGCTGTATGCGCATTTGTATGTGTCCAGCAGATGGCAGTACAACACAAGACATGATTATTTGCTGTAAAGAAGAATTTCCAATCATCCTTTCTGCTTTATAGAAACTCCTATCCTGACAACATTAAAAAAGAAAAAACAAAATCAAGTTGAGTCGAGTCCACTGTGTCATCAGAGAATTTAAAATAAAGCTACTGCTCCGTTTTAATTGTTCATTAAACAGATGGCTGATAAAGACATCATTAAAATAGGAGCTTCAAACTATTTTATGTTCAGTCCATGGCTTTGTTTTGGTTATGATAAACTCTGATGTGGGTCCCAAGCTGCAAAATGCTGCAAAGCAGGAAATCACAGAGGAAACCAACAGATATAAACGTCTGTTTTCAAAGGAAGAGCTGCAGGCTTTTTCTATCCATCATGTAAATGCTGCCTGCCCATGGCCACGGCCATGGTTTTTTTTTTTTTTTTAAACCATTAGGGGGAAGCATTGTTCAAGCTATTACCCTGTTGGTACAAGTATCTTTTGTGAGTGCAGCTGTGCTGCTTGATTGACCCCTACCATCCATCTCCCCTGTCTGCTTCACTCGTGCCTCTGTTGAACTGTAAAGTGATCTGTTTATTAGCTTTCCAAATGAGCACAGTGAGCTGACAAAGAGACAATACAATATTGGATTTGTGATCATCAATACTCACGTGATTCCTTTGGCTGGTTTACAGCCTCTGCTTCTCTGTAGCACTTTTTCAAAAGGGTGTTTTATTTACTACAGTGATCCTAAAAGGACTAAACAGAAACAGCTGAGACCATCTACTGTAAGATGAAACACTGAAACATGTATCACACAACACCAGGTATTATGTCATCCTCTGCCCATTCTCTTCATGTCTTTTAATGAGAGTCTAATGAACATTGCCAGTGCAGCTGGCCTACATACACAGTTTTCCTTGCATGCTTAATCACTCTCAGGAAATTATTATTCAGCAGCACACTGTTTTCACTAACTGACCTGACAAACAGCAAACCATGCAGTTGTAGATAAAGCTTCTACCTCACACAGTCACTGATGGTGAAATATAAAAATATTATGCTAAATTAGATGTTGGATGCTAAAAATCGAGCTTCACTGGAAATGTCCCAATGTTGTATGGAGATGCCTATTTAAAAAGGAAATCAAAATAAGACTGTATGACAGAAAGCATATAGTACAGGCACTAAGTGCAGATTTTCTGCATACTTGCATTTGTATGTACAAATTGTGAGAAAAGAAGATAATCTAAACAATATCAGCTGTCATACAATAAGATTAACTTGTTGTCTGTCATGTTTCTTCCTTATTTTTCATTGAAGATTTACAGCCCGGTGAACATTTCAAGAGGAGCAAACACAGAACTGTTTTGCTTGAATCATTAGTGTAATAACCCCTCTCTCTTCTTTGCTCTGTCCATCCAGAGTGATTCATAGCTGCAGACACTGCAAAGCTAAAATAGCAGTGTTCAGTCAGTCACCCACTCTGTAGATTATCTGGCTGTTGCCTTGCAGGAAAAGGCACAAGTAGATTTAACGCGGATAAACAAACACTCTGTCCTAGCTGATAGAGTATGTGAAATGTGCAAATAATCTGCCTTACATTTGAAAAATATCACATTTCCTCCCTTTTTTACAAATATAAACATAGCATCAACGTAATACTGGGTTTTTGTCTGCCAAAACATTACATTGCCTGAAGTCAGGAATGAGAGTACTTCTATTTGTGGTAAATTGGCAGTTTGGTGAAGTTCAGATGCGTTTAGGCTTGCAGACTGATCTGCTGACTTACTGTTACGTGATGTAATCCGTGATGCTTTAGCCTGTGCCCGACCCCTTTAATACGCACATTTGTGTGTCAAATTCATCTTTTTCCTTTTAGCGTTTAATCTATTCATATCCTGCGTCAATGTCCTACTTTTAGTTATGCATTGTTCTATTCTGGTATTGTACACAGCAGGCAAGAGACACACACATGCAGGCATCCTACAGTACAAAGACTAAGAGCTGCAGATGTGTCAGGGGAAAAAAAGAGGGAGAAGGGATAATTTTATTTCTAGGGAGGATTTTCTTCACATAAACAAACACACAGGTGTTTTCAGGTGATCAAGATAGAACTACATGTAGGCTTGCACCTTATTAAAAGACAAGTCTACAGTTTTTTTCTTTTTTCTGTTTGATATAGTATCAGGATCAGGACACAAACACTGCAACAAATTGCTGTAAAAAATACAAATTTTGCACATAATATACCCTTTTTCCTTTTTTATACTGGAAATGTTGATGGCTTGATAAACAAACCAGCAAGCTACTGTACAAACCTACAGTCATTATGATCCTGGTTTTCCCTCTGTATCCCCTTCCTCCAGTTTGTTTAGCTGTGCCCATCTTCATCACCTGAGGCTCATCTCCTCATCAAGACTGCTGCATTTAAACCCTGAGTCTTCATGCCATTCTCTGCCAGGATATTCAGTGTTCTATGTGATATGCTTGTGTTGGACAAACATTAGCTGTTTAAGGCTTCAGTTGGCTAACTATTTTCTCTTGTGCTTCAGGCCTTCTCTTTGTGAGTGAGCCTCCAAACACATTGATTCCAGAGCCTGCAGCTTTCACCTCCCAGCCTGTTATCCCAGACTGCCTGCTCTCCTCCCTTCATCTTCATACAAGAAACTTCTGTTTACAATAAACGTAGGCCTCAAATCCAACGCTGTTTCAGAGTCTGCTCTTGGATAAGATTCTACAATACAACGATCTGGCCAAGCATGAATACAGCAGACTTGGACTCAGAATCAAATCCACTCTCTGCTTCTATCAAATAGGCCTTTTCTGATCAAGGGTTCTTCTGGAGCAGCATGAACATGCCCTCAGAACACTCATGAAAATCAGTCAGGTTACGGTAAGCTACCCTGATAAATCAGCTAACAGGATCTACTCCAGTAACCCAGCCAGCACCTGCTACCCACCCTCATGAGTCTCTTCCAGTTTTGGTTCCCAGAGAACCTCATTTTCCAGATCCTGAACTTTTTACTGGATAACTGGACAAGTGTCGTGTCTTCCTTCTCCAATGCAACATGGTGTTTGAGCAGTAGCCTCTGTCTTTCCCTTCGGATCAATCAAAGGTACACTTCATTTTTGGGGTTATTGGAGGGGAAGAGCTTTAACCTGGGAAGAAGGTTTAAATGCTAGTCATCCAATTTCTTCTCTGACCTTGGATGAATATGTTGGTAAAATGAAGGAAGTTTTTGATCATCCTGATCATAGTAGGAAAGCATCCTAACATTTATTAAATCTTGGTCAAGGTTTAAGGAGTGTGGCAGAGTATTCTGTCGAATTCTAGACACTGGGGGCAGACTCCAAGTGAAATGACGAAGCACTTTGGGCAGCATTTGTTAATGGGTTATGTGAATCATTGAAGGATAAACTAGCTTCCCAGGATGAGCCAGCTAACCTCGATTCTCTTGTCTCTCTAGCCATAAAATTAGACAATCGGATGCGTGAGCGACGTAAAGAACAGGTGGCACAGATGCGGTCTCAATCACTCATTCTTTACTTCATTGCAAAAATAACTCTCAAGCAAAATTAATCCAGCCTCTCCTCCTCAGGCCTCCTCCTCAGAAGAGCCAGGGAAGCTTGGTCAGCCTCAGCTGCCCCCATCTGAGCGCCTCTGTAGGCTCAAGTTGGGTGAGTGCTTGTACTGTGGTCAGTTGGGACACTACTTGTCCGTCTCGGCCGAAAGACCGGGCTCACTAATAGAAGTGGGGTTATTGGTGAGCCCTTTACCTTCTTTGGTTTAATTGTTACTTCTGAAAATGCACATTCAAGCTATTCTGTTATCGACAATTCACATTGCCTGTCTTACCTCTCATAGATTCCAGTACTCAGGCCAGCTTTTTGGATAAAGAATTAACTGAGTAAAGTATTCATTTAGAGTTATTAAATCCCCCCTTGCAGAGCTAGTTGTCTTACTGGTCATCTCTTGGCTCGGATCACTCATTGTACTGTTTGTTACCCATCTCTTGTCTGGTAATCATAGGGATAAGTTAATCTCTTTGCCTAAATGTCCCCTTGTTTTAGATTTCCCTTGCCTAAAACTACATAATACCTGGAGTTCCTTTTGACACTTAACCTGTTTGCAAGGCTGATTGCAAACAGGGCTCTACTCCTTGTGACTCTGAACCTCTAGCTTTGTCAATAATCCCAGCCAAAATATCATGACTTGAGTGAACTTTTCAGCAAAAGTAAAGCTTTGTCTTTACCTCCTCATAGGTCATATGCCTATGTTATCATGTTAGGAGTCCCGTTACCCACCAGAAAGCTGTATAACATGTCATATCATATCATGCCCATCTTCCTGTCCCTTGGGTGCAGGGTCTGTCTTTGTTGCCAAAGAAGATAAGACATTGAGACGCTGTATTGACTCTTGTGGACTAAACATTATCTAACTCATGTTTTGACTTTCTGCAAGATGCTACTGTTATACTAAATATGACCTGAGGAATGCTTAACACATTGTCTGCATCAGAGAGGGATGAGTGGAAGATGGGCTCTAAAATTATGATGATGGAAACCATGAGTTATCTGTTTAAAATGGCTCTGGAGGAATGGAGATGCTGGCTGGAGGAGGCTAAGGAGCCATTTGTAGAATGGACTGATCACAAAAAATCTTGCCTATGTTCAAATACTAAAATTACAAAATCCCTATCAGGAACACTAGTCCTCATTCTGCAGTCACTTCAACTTCATTCTGACCTTACCTTCCTGGCTTCAGGAACATCAAGCCACATGCCCTTTCTTGCCAATACACATCAGAGGAGATTACTTCTGATCCTAAACCCATTCTGCCTCCTTCCTGCATTGTTATCCCTGACACCACAAGCATATTTTCTGGACTCTGGTTCATTCATCCCTGTTGCGCAAGACCACCCAATACAGCATATCAGACACCACACTACTGCTCCAGGTCAGAAAGTTTGGCTGTGTGTAAAAATCCCTCCCCTCCCAGTACATTGGTCCATCTATTTCTGAATGCATCATGAACCCATCAGCAGTCAGGTTAAAACTGCCGAGTACCACCCCACAATTAAAAACCTGTTACTAAAAGCTCCCTGTGTGACTCTCTTGTGCTTCAAGTCAACTCCTTCCCAGTAAACCTCCAGATTCATCTGCCAGGTTTCCCCTCCCAGCCTGTTGCTCTGGACTGTCACCCAACCTCCCCTCATCTTCATATGAGAAACTTCTGAAAAGTCTGTTTACAATAAACATGGGCCTCAAATCCTACGCTGTTTCTGTGTCTGTGCTTGGAACAAATTCAACAAATTACTAGTATAGACTTTTAGTTAAGTAAAATTTTTATTGTCATGTTGTTCCACTATCTTATTTAGAATCGCATCAAGGTAAAATTAAAAAGTAGGAATTCCATAAGTAACCCAGGAGGTAGTGTTATAGCATACAGTTGGCTCCATAATTATTTAAGAAGTGACTTTGTAATTTTGCTTCGGTACATAACCACAGCAGATTTTAAATTAGACTTCCAAATTAATTCAAGGGGATTAACAAAAGTATTGCATTAACTAATTATGAATTAGTCATTTTTAAACATGGTCTGCCATTTTTAGAGGCTCAAATATAATTGGACAATTGATGGACAAGTACTCTTATGGCCGGGTCAGACCTGCTCCATATTCCATGACTAAGTTAATAATACAGTTGATTCTAAATGCTGATCTTGTGTGTGTGACAGCTGTTCACAGGAACACTCTATAAGGTCCAGAAGCATGTCAGTGTAAGTGAAGGGGGGCATCATTTGGCTGAAAAACCAAAATCAGCAATCTGTTAGTTTCTTAAAAGGAAGAGAATCACCTAAATTGAAAACACACTCAAGGAGGTAGGAGCATCACTGTCAAAGACTACAATCATCCATCCGTTCTCTTCCGCTTATCCAATTCAGGCTCACGGGGGGGGGGGGGGGGGGGGGGGGGGGGGGGGGGCCCCGCGC
>VUQS01054813.1:10527-20748 GCA_015108495.1 Heterochromis multidens | reverse complement strand
TATTTTTTTTTCTCTTTTGTTTTTTTTTTTTAAGTTTTTTAAATTTTTTTTTTTAAGTTTTTAAAGTTTTTTTTTTTTTTTTTTTTTTTTTTTTTTTTTAAATCTTCATGAGTCCTCATTTAAATGTTAAAATCCCAAAGAGTTAAACCAGAGGGCTTAACAAACATACATCTGCCATACAATAGTACATGAAATCCCTTGTTAATTTCTTTCAGTCTCAGTCTCCTCCTAAACCCTTTACAACTCCTTGAAAAAAGCTGAAATAATATTCTGAAGTGCTAAAGATTAACTATGCAAATGATGGCAGAACTGTGTATGACTGTGAGTTAATGAGTCTTCCACTGCATAATATGAACTGTTTTAACATTTCATGTTGATATATTGTAAATATTAAATAGCTCAACAGGCAGTACAGACTTTGCCAACATTTAATAATGTATTATTTAATAATAAATAAAATTATCAAAGTTAAAGAAAGTAATATTTAGCTTGAGTCTGTGTGTGTGTGTATGTGTGTTGTGGTTTTTTGTTTTTTGTTTTTTGTTTTTTGTTTTTTGTTTTTTTAATAACTCAGGAGCAGTATTGGGCAGAATTAGTAGATGACCTAAGAGGACATTCGTTTGAATAATTCCAGATATAAATAGGCATAGAGAGGCTTGCAGGGGTGACAGCTGCTGGGGAACTACTATGATTTACTGTATTGAAGGTCCTTGTCTAATATCCTGTATGAATTTGCCACTGACACTCCAGGAAACATTAACAGGTTCCTTCATCATTCGTGATAATAAATGGGTTTATTTTCATCAGGAAAGAATGCCTCCACTAGAGTTTGTCGACCACAGCTGTGGACCTTGTTCCCTATTCCTCCTTTTACAGCTTGAGCTGAAAGTTCATACAGACTGAGCAAATATTTATCTCACTGTCTTGTTTAGTTTGGTCAAGATTGTTCTAAATGACTTCAGTTTATCCTCAAAACTCAACTTAGTCAGGGTCAGTGAAAGGAAACTGACCTCTAAGTGACTTTTCAGATGCACGAGTAAATAATCTAGCTCAGAAGTGTTAATATTTCTGAAACAATCCCATGACTTTTTTTTTTTTTTTTTGCTCTTTTTTTTCCACTAATAGCTTAACCCTATTTTTCTTTGCGGCATAATTGATAGCTGTAAAAACATATCTGACATTGTTGTATCACCTTGACACTTTACATGGTTTTTGATCCCTTCAAATCCAAAATATACTGCTCAAAAAAGTTAAGGGAACGCTTAAATCACACATCAGATTTTGATGAATGAAGTATTCAAGTTGAAAAACTTACTGATACACACTGAGTAGTTGGTTGAGAAGAAAATTACAATAAAATAACAGTCAGCAGAAACAAAAATCAACCTTTTTTAAATATTGCCAAGGGTTCCCTCTTTTTGGTGCAATAATATATTTACTTTTTTTTTGTTAGATTTTAGTTTTATTATATTGAGAGACTTTGACCTCTCTTATCCCAAACAGTTTTTAAATAAATAAGAATAAATATGAAAAATTATATAAACATATTTAATATTACACATATATACTGTTTTTTTTTCTATGAACTGTTTAATTGGTAAATTGGTCAAGAATTTGTAAAGGGGGTCATATTATACTAATTTCCAACAAAGCATTGCATGATTTACAAGACAGAATCATCCTTATTTACAGTTATGTGAAAAAGGAAGTTTTCACAGGACTCTATAGCCCTAAGTACACCATTACTGCTTCCAGGAATTAGGAGGGTAAGTACCAGGCAGGTCCTTCTAATCAAATACACTTGATTAATTGATCATCAGCAAGTGTGTCCACCTCTATAAAATCAGAAGTTCTGGCAATTTGCTGGTCTGGAGCATTCAGGTGTGTGTTAATACAGCAATCTTTTCAGAATTGAACATCACAGCAAATTCACCTAAAGGTCAGACTGTACTCAGAGAAACTGCAAAAAACCCAAGAGCTACATCTCAGACTCTACAGGCCTCAATTAGTATGGTAAATGTTAAAGTTCATGACAGCACAATTAGAAAAAGACTGAACAAGTATGGCTTGTTTGGAAGGGTTGCCAGGAGAAAGCCGCAGAGCTTAGGTTTGCAAAGTTCCATCTGAACAAACAAGACTTCTGGAACAACATCCTTTGGACAGACAAGGCCATTGGCCATAATACACAGCACCATGTTTGGTAAAAGCCAAACACAGGATGTCAGCGCAAACACCTCATACCAACTGTCAAGCACGGTAGTGGAGGTGTGATGATTTGGGCTTGTTTTGGCTGCCCCTCATAAAGAAAAGCTGTGAGCATCATATCAGTGGGGCTTCTGTTCTCACAGCCAAAACTATGTGCCTGATATGAACATAATAGGCACATCTGCAGAGCAAAGAGTAGGAAAAACTGTCTGGAGCATTTATAGCAGTCTGAGCTATTGACTTCATAGGGATTACCTGCACAAAGGCTGACCTCATTATTGATAACTTTGGCCATGTTTAATATGATCATCCACCACTGAAACAACATGATAGAAATTAAGAAAAAGCATCATAGGTCCATTTTAATCAGGTGGTGTGCTACCACCTAATTAAAATGGTCATGGTACATTTTATAATGTTTATCTCATGGCCTGTTCTTAAATGTTGATATTTGTTTTATTTGTTTTCAATTAGCTCATTTCTATTTATATGTTATGGCTATTATTTATGTATTAATTCATCAACAGGATGTTAGTGTGTGGAGGAGTGCAAGTACCCGGGTGCCCACACCGACAACAGCCTGAAGTTGAAGACCAACACAGAGGCTGTATGCAAGATAGGGATGAGCAGGCTGTATTTCCTAAGGAAGCTGAGCTCTTTCAGTGTGTGCAGCAAAACAATGGAGATATCAGTCAGCTGTAGTAAGTGCAGTGCACTTTGTGGTTGGCTGGAGGAGCAGCATCGGAGTTGGTGACACCAACAAACTGAATAAAGTGATTAAAGGAAGGCTGGCTCTGTGATTGGATGCAAACTGGACACTTTTGAAGCCGTTAGCCATCATGAATAATCCTGAACACCCTCTGCACCACTTACTGGACAGGCAGCTGAGCTGAATCAGTCTGTTGAAGGCTCTCTGCTGCCACAAGGACAGATACAGGACCTCTTTCATAGCACATGCTATACCCTCTAAAATATAATAATAATAATAATAATAATAATAATAATAATAATAATAGTAATAATAATTTCAACTGCTGTAACAAAAGAATTTCCCAAATATAGGTTAAAATATTTCTCATCATTATCATGTATTTTTAAGTAGAAGTGTTCTAGATATAGTTTAAATTATTTAAAGGATTACAAGACAGAAGGGTTAGTAGTAAGATTAAATGATATAATGGAGGTCCCGGTCTTAGTAATTGAAGATAGGCTTCATAAATATTGTAATAGAAAGCACTATCATGGTGATCAACATTATTTGGTCGCAACATGAAAAGAGCAGCTAAGTAGAGAGCTGACTATCCACATGACTGAAAGATTCCACCTCTTCCCAAAAGTCCCACGTGGCTGCAAGATGTGAGGTCAGTGGGAAGGAATAGATGCTCACCTAACCCATCAGGGCAGATTTTCACAGGCAACCATAAATAAATAATTTCACAAGTTGGATTTCATGTTCTAAGACTACTAAACCAACATCGGCTTTATGCAGATTTTGGTGTTATTTTGTGGTTTACCATGTATCTGTAAAACCTTTTTCTTTTTAAAAATTAAGCTCAACATTGGTTGTAGTTTATATTTACAGTAAAGTGCATTATTGTAGTATCGTCTAACCCCTGTCCATGTGACCCTGTAGGTGTCAGTGAAAACCATGAACAGGCCTGACTAGCATTTTATGCCCTTTTATCACTGTGCCATGTCATCCGTAAACTCCAGACTGTAATCCCCCCTCCTTTTCTGCTGCTTCCTCATTTTCCTGCTGAAGCAGTTAATTCCATTTTCTTTTTTCTGCATACTCCAGTTTTAATATGTTGAAAACAGACCAGACTAATAAGTACTAATTTGTGTCAAATCTTGCCAGCGCTCTTTTGTTCCTCTGCAGCCACAGCCTCATCAGGTCACCCTCTAGCTTCTGCTCAGCATTCAATTAAAGTCCCTCATCCCATCAGAGCACATCACATCAGAGATGCACCTACTGGCTGCAGTGACTTACTGGACCCTCCTCATTGCTGGCCTGCATGCTTGTCTGCTGCTGCCAGACATTAAGGTGGTGGATGTGCTGTAACCCAGGGAAAAGCTCATTATGATTTGGATAAAATAAGGAGTGATACATGGTCACATCAGAAGTTATAGAGACTCATGCCATTAGCCATTATCCCAGCCCATTTCTGCTTCTCACAAGCTGCTGATACATATCTGAGAGACAGGTCAATCCTGCTTTGGTACAGAGGTTCAAGATTCCACATGCATTGGCTCATGACCTGGGCTGTTTTGGACAGAGCAGAAGCATGACTGGCAGTGGGGAGTATAAAACCTCAGACTGTGTTGACAATCAGAGAGTGCAACAAAGGAAGGTGCAGGAGTAGTAAAGTGCAGCAAACTACTGACAGGCTCAGCTTGAGTATTTCCCTTCAGAGAACTACAGCCACACAGAAACAGCTGCCATGAGCTTCAGCCCAGAGAGGATCTCGTCCTATCGGCGTCATTTTGAGGACAGCAGCAGCTCGTCCTACCAGGTCAGGGTCTCCAGCCCATCCCCCGCCAGGAGAGAGGCCCGTCGTGCCTCCACTGGGTGCTTCTCCTCCAGAGCCGGGGCCAGCAGCATGCGTGTGGACTCAGTAGGACGCAGGACTGTCTCTGCAGCACGCAGGTCTCGCATGGTAGGAGCAGGGTAAGCTGTTGGATTTTTGTTCTATAGTTGAAACTGTGAAAGGAAGTTCTTCTTCTTCAGGCTCTCTTTAAAAGTAATTTTAATCACATAAAAGAACATATCTTGGAGTCTGGGGCTGTAGGTCAATGTGTATCAGCATGTCATTTCAGTGTGAGTGCAGGGGCCATGGTGTGCGTTGGGCCTAGCGGAGAGCCTGCCATAGACCTGGATGTGGCTGCAGCTGAAAACCAGGAATTCCTCAGCACCCGCACAAGTGAAAGACAGGAGATGATCGTCCTCAATGACAGACTGGCTGTATACATCGACAAGGTGAAAGAGCCTTTCAGCCAACACCATTTTACTTCTTTTGATTGGTGTAGCAAAAATCAGCTGTCACAGTGAGCTAAAAAATGTCGCTGGTAAATAATTCTCATCTCATTGTGGTATGTGGTTCAGGCCAAGTTTTCGTGTCCTCACAGGTGCGATCGCTCGAGCAGCAGAACAAGTTACTGGAAGCAGAGATCGAGGCCTACCAGAATCGGTTTGAGAAGCCGACAGGTCTGCGCCTGCTCTATGAGGAACAGCTGAAAGAGCTGAAAAAGATTGCTGACCAAATGAGGGTTCAGCGGGTGAGACTAGAAATCTCTAGGATCTGCCTCTCCTCTTCTTTTATTTTGTTTTAGACACTCAATGGGGCATTAAGTTTACACCTCACTGATCTGTAGAAGATCCACCCAAGCAACGATACAAGACGTCAACTTGGTATTTTCAAGGTTCTTTACCTGGTAACGAGCTTATTTCCGGCAGGCAATTGGGGGGGTGCCTGACCGTGTTTAGGTGTCATGGACTACAGCTGTTGTCAGATGCATTTTATGCACAGATGAGATGACTTGATAATGCACTGGCAGACACACACACAAGACTGAAGTTGAAATATAAAATGCAAAAGGCTCAGCTAGATTTTCTGCACACACCCTTTTCGCGTTCACCTTCAAATCTAGTAGACAGACATGTTACTTACGCCTTCTT
Source organism: Heterochromis multidens (assembly GCA_015108495.1). NCBI lineage: Eukaryota > Metazoa > Chordata > Actinopteri > Cichliformes > Cichlidae > Heterochromis > Heterochromis multidens. The sequence continues at coordinate 14,867 of VUQS01054813.1, read as the reverse complement.
GGTTTTCAGGACATTTCCTTGGCGGCCAAACAGTCTGCAGCTGCTCAACTAGAGGCAATCAAAGTCAAATATGAGGAGGCAATGGAGCTGAGGAAGAAAGCCGAGTTAGACATCGAGGCCTTCCGTCCAGTGGGTGACATTTAATTAGCCACTGTCCTGGGCATGAATAAATTATTCAAATTATTTGCCAGGCACAAACATACATGATAATATTTCTGTGTATTCTTCAGGATGTGGACAAAGCCACCTCCTCACGCATTGCCTTGGAGAAGAAGCTAGAGCAGCTGGAGGTTGAAATTGAATTCCTAAAACGGATCCATCAGCAGGTGGATGGCATCTTTATCTAAGAATTACATATTTCGGGTTTGCCTTTTACTTTTCATGATTCCTAAAGACCTCTCTTTTTTTGTTTAGGAAATTGATGAGCTCATGAAACAGATCTATGCCGCTCACGTCTCAGCTCAGAGTGCGTTCACTCTGCCTGACCTGGCTGCTGCTTTGAAACAAATTCAAACCCAGTATGACGATATCGCAGCCAAAAATCTCCAGGTATGATAATAACACATAAAACCACTTCCAGATGATGAAAAGCATACAATTGAGTCTTCTGTCACTTTCTCACTCTCCACTGTTAGGAAATGGATTCGTGGTATAAAAACAAGTTTGAAGGTATAACCAAGAAGACGTCGAGGCATGTTGATAAAGTTCGAAGCGTTCGAGAAGAAATAGCCAGTGCCAAAAAGGATGTGAGTGTCATAAATGAAAGTGAATATATGAAAACTGATTATTAATATTGAATGCCTATGATTGGGCTAAAATGTCCTTAGATCCTAAGTAAAGAACGTGACTTGGATGCCCTGCGGACCAGAAACGAGGCACTTGAAGCTCAGATCCGTGAGATGCAAGAAAAGTACAGAAAAGAACTGGAAGACCTGCAGGTAAATGTAGGCTCATGTTGTCCCAAGGTGCACACCTAATCCCACCAGAGTCTGTCATGAACACACATACTCTCACTTTCATGCATGCAGGCACAAAATCACCACAATAGCACATTTATTTCATAACCCTGTTTTCCTAATAGGCTCGGATTGAGGCCCTGCAGCTTGAGCTGAAATCCACTAAGGAGAAAATTGCGCTGCACCTGCGTGAGTACCAGGAGCTTCTGAATGTCAAGATGGCTCTGGAGATTGAGATCACAACTTACAGGTAAATGGAAAAAAAACAACCTGAAAATGACTTCAGTGCCATGTGTTTAAAAGAATATTAAAAAATTTGGTCATTTTGTTGTTTTCCTTTGCAGAAAATTGATTGAGGGAGAGGACCTGCGGCTTTCTGGCATGATGCAAACCTTGTCTCTCACCAGCTGTAGCATGAGCGCCATTGGAGCTGGGATCAGCATCAGTGGAGGAGGCATGGGAAGTGAGGGTGGAATGGGTGGTGGACTGATAGGCCGTGGTGGTGGAGATGTTGGAGGCATGGGGAATAAAGTAGGAATGGGAGGGGGCATGGGTGTGGGAGGCATGGGAACAGGTCCAGGAACTGGAAGTCCAGGTGGAAGAATGGGTGCTGAAGGTACCAGTGGTGAAAAGGGTCCTGCTGGTAGAGCAGCTGGAGCAGACTTGACTGGTGGTCACGGATTGGGAGCTGGGGGTGTAGGTGGAGGTATTGGAGCTAGTGGTGGGGTTGTGGGCTCAGGTAATGGCAGTGGAGGAGTGGGAACTGTAGGAACAAGTGGTCCTGGTGCTGGAGTTGGAGGTTTGGGCACGGGTACTGGAGGTGTGGGAAACCTGAGATTCAGTGCTGGAGGCAAGGATGGCAGCAGTATAGGTGGGACAGGAATGGGTGGAGGTGGTAAAACTGGAGGTTCAGGTGGTATGGGTGGAACCAGCACTGGGTTTGGTAGAGGAAATGGTAGTGCAATTGAAGGAAAGAGTGGTGGAGTTGATGGAGGAATAAGTACAGATGGTAGTAGAGCCCGTGGAATGGGTCCAGCTGGAATGGGTGGCGGAGTTGGAGGCAGTGGAGGAAGTGGTGGTGTGGGTAGTGACAATGTTGCTCTGTCAGCTGCTGGTGGCATGGGGAAGACAGGCGGAGGAAAGGGTGATATGAGTGGCACCGGGACTGCATACGGGTCAGATGGATATGATAAGAACATTGAGGCCTATGCAGAGCAGGCTGTGGAGCTGACGGAGAGAAGGACGGTGCTCATTAGGTAAAGGTACCATCAGGCATTTTTTTCTGTTCTTCCAAACAGGACTAGCACTCAAACTCAGAAAGTACAACCAAACACCACCCTTCATTAAGAAGCAATGGCTTCAGCTGCCTTAACCTGGTCTGTAATAGAATCAGGGTCTGGTTTAACATGCTCGGTAACTTTGGCTCTCTCTCCCTCTACAGAACAGTCAAAAATGAGGATGATGTGCTGGAGATGGACCACCAAGAACAGACCTACACCATCACCGGAGCGGCCGATGACTCTGACAACGAGTGAGCAACATGAATTCCCAAGTGACCTCCTCTCACCCTTAAACCTCCACGCCCCTTTGAGCTTTGCACTGACCAAACCCCATGTCTGGACACTGACCTTTGCCCTTTTGCCCTGGACAAGAAGACCATGACTGACCCTTTGCTTCAACTCAGGGGGTTTAACTATGCCTCACTAGACAACTCAACATATTCTCTCAACTTTTGTGTGTCCCCCCCCTTTTTTTTCTACTTGCCGCAAATAAAGCTATCAGCATTGAATTACCTTATCTTTCTTTTATTTCATGTCTTTTTGAGGAGTTTATTTGAGGACAGTAAACGTCATCCAGCAATAATTCAATGCTGGTTAAACCAAATGTTTTGCTCAGGACAGAGAAATGCTACTTAGACTCATGGCTTTGGCTTGAAATGATGCAGAGTGAAAAAGGGAAAAAGAAGTCATGAGGGAACAGCAAAACAGAGAGAGAGAGAGAGGGGAGAGGGATAGAGTCACCTGAGGGTCGAGACGGTTGCCCTGACACTTTCTGGAGGGCTGAGGAATCCGTCAGTCAAATGCAGTCCTGCAGCAGAGTGACGGCACACAGCCGTTTCCTGTCCTCATTCCATCCACATCCACACCTTTTCCTCCTGCTGCTGATTGGGAGAGATTGGATGTGGCCAGCAGATGCCAAACACACTCAGTGTCCTGCTCAGGGGCAGAGAGTGGAGACATGCAACACACCAATCCTCAGACAGAAACCGTGACAAAGACAGGAGCAGAACCAGTGTTCCAGTGCTGTCATTGCAGTAGTAACATTACTGCGCCATTATTATTATAATTTGGCACATCTCAGGGAAGCTAACACATAAATAAATAAATCAAACCCATAATTCTGGGTGGATGGGAACAGTGAAAGGTTTCTTCAGTTCAATCAATAGGCTACAGTGGAACTTTCAGCTGTTTTACTTTGATTGAAGATTTTTGTTAATGTTTATTGCTTCACTTGCAGTTTTTAAAATGCAATGCTAACAACCTTTAGAGTGGATATTAGACTATTTTTTTTTTTTCTAAGGAAACAGCACAAAAGCAGCATACATTTAGGATAAATATCTGTGAGTTAGTTAAAAGAGCAATAAAAAAATGTTAAAATAGCAAAAACAGTCATAACATTTAACAAATAGAAAGAAAGAAAGAAAGAAAGAAATTCTAACCTGGCTTAGTAGTTTAGCTTTTAGTACATGTAACCCCAATAGAAATAATTGATCTGAATATTGCAAAGACTCAATATTAAAATCACATAATTTCCACAAGCTCAAGCCCCCCCCAAACACTCTGGAGATATTTAGTTTGAACCCGGAGCTGTCCGTCGAAAATATGATGAGGAGCCGTGTGACGCTCATATTAACCTATTAGCGGACCTCTTCTTCCAGCGAATTAATAATGCGCGTTAAAGGGCTTATGATAGGCACATTGCTGCGTTTAGGCTAAATTTCAGAGAATGAAACTAAATTTATTATCGATGGCCTCTAAATGAAAGACAAGTAGGAGTGTGACTGTATGCGTCCGTGTGTATGTTTTTAATGTGGAGCTCTCCATGGTGCTTCCGTCTTCACACTGAGAAAGCTCAGTGGAAGAAGCGAGTGTATTTTTATTCAAATATATATATATAAATAAATAAAATAAATGAATGAATAAATAAATAAATATTCTGAATTTCATACAATGTATAGCATATACAATGACATGGCAAAATGCACTCCTTTAAAATACAAAATCTCAAATAAGAAAAAGCGTTTAAAAAAACAAAAAAGGCAATAAACCCTGTTATTGGTATTATTGTTATTGGTTATGTTTATTATTAGCAGTGACCTGTTAG
>VUQS01054798.1:14062-42389 GCA_015108495.1 Heterochromis multidens | reverse complement strand
GGACAGGGAGGAACGCTGGTTTGAACGGGGAGTCAAGGAGGCCATTTACGTGAAAAGGGAAAGACCATCTCTGAACCGAGGAGGGGGCCTAAGGGTACATCTGTCACCATCTTACAATGCTGTGATTGCAGCCATTCCCCAATCTCTGTGAATGGTACTCATGGCCATTGATCAATGGTCATGACAATTTGCATACTAATGATCATGAAACTGACCTCATGGCCCATTGTTAGTCAGTGGTGCTGGTTTTAGTCATTATGCAATGTACTGTTTATAAGGTTGGGGAAGCCTGCAGTCAGCTGAGACTGAAGAAGTTACCAGAGGTGACGAAACGTTTCTCCCACTAAAAAAAAACGCTACGTCCAGATGAACAGATTCAACTTTTTGGGCTTCAGTTTTCTCTTTTCATTTATCCTGAGCGTGTCAAGGATGAGCCCGCTGGCTGGTTCAATTAACTCCTCCTGTGTCAGACTTGTAACATCTCTTTTTGTTTGTCCGGGGTCTTATTTGAAATAGTAGTGAGACACTTCATCATTCATTAGGTTTTCCAACATGTGAAATTGGATTTAAAGCTCCCTTTAGAAAATTTTGTAGATGAGATATTTGACAGACTGTGCCTGCCAGATAACCTGATGCCGAATTTGACATTTGCTTGATGTGTTTTCTGTTGATTGATATTTTTTATTGGACAGATCTGTCACCAAAAACTGTCACCTGATACTCAGCTTACTCTTCCTCCTCTGCAGTAAATGCATATTGGTGCTTGACTTAAGTAAAGAGCACAAGCTTTGCTTCTTGTGATCCTTATCACCTCAACATTGATTTGTATATAGAGATAGGAGTTTCCTGTAATACTGATGAGAGTGAGGATAATAACCTCCTTCACCTTGTTTTTCAGTGTTTTTGTGTTCATTAAGCCGTTTCTCTTCTGAATATTTTTCATGCATTCTCTTCATTAGACATTTTTGTCACATTTCTGCAATCCTGCAATGGGACTCCTGGATTTTCTCATATTGCCTGCTCTCACTCATAAATGAAACATGGCACCACCTTCAAATCAGTTGCAGAAATGAGCACAGGAAGAGACGAATGAGGCCGCAGTAGCAGGCGGGATTCCTGCAAACAGTGATCTGACAGCGAGAATCACTACACACACAAACAGCAGAAAATGCTGTGGTTCAGTGGTGTGTTAGTGTTTGATATTACAGAGTACCATTACATTTCTTGACTTTTCTTTGATTGTGATGATGTGTGGAATTCATCTGGGTACTCTAGCTTCCTCCCACAGTCTAAATTCAAGCTTGTTTGGATAATTGATGATTCTGAATTGGCTGGGATGTGGATGGGAGCATGAATATTTGTTTATCTGTGGCAATCTGTCCAGGGTAGTGATGTTCCTGGTGACTAATTTATTGGTCGTTTAAATAAGAGAAAAAAAAACAAATTAGGCTAGTTGACTAGCAGTGTTGTAATGCATTCCAAAGTAACATGTTACTGTAACCACATTACATTTTTCAGTAACGCAGTGATGTAACATGGTACTGTACTAAATTCAGTAATTACGCTGTTACTTGCGTTACAAAGGTTCTTCAGTTATCCGATGGGTTGTTGGGTGGATAGAAAGGAAAAAATATATCAATATTACAAAAATATTTTAAAAATTCTTCCTGCTGGAAGTGTCCATTAGCTTTCACTTCTTATCAATGTAAGTTCTTTGAAGTCCATTTTCAAAACATCAAGATGCCAGTGGATGCCCGTTGTGCTGAGGCTTCACAACAGGCCCTCTCTATTCAGAGGATGATGGCACAGTGGCTATGTCCATCTTTTATATACAGTTTGTGAGCAGCACAAGACATCCATCTTCACCGTGTTTGTGTTACTTTGGGTTTAATATGTTCCTCTCTGAACAAGGCCTCCTCGTTGCAAATTTAAGAATGTAGTCTCCTTTGCAGTAATTCTCTTGCAGATCCTTTGCATTGTGGTGAAAAACATTGTGGTGTAAACAAATATGTCTTTAATTGCTGTAGTTTTACATAATAAATTACAAATTTATACAAAATTGTATCACTGGTTGGATAGGTCTCTCGTTCACTTAATTTGAAATTCATTAATTTAAGTTGTAAGTTATACACTTTCTTTTGTGATTTGTGAAGTTATAAAAATGCTAAATCAGTGATTTTTAGATAGCGGTTGATAATCACATCTATATAGCAGCATGAATTCGATTCGTCTTATTCGTGCATTGCAGTTCTGAGCCTGTTCCTGTTTGATTGGTCCTGTAAAGAAAATGAACATTTATTAGCAAACAATCCACTGCTCCAGTTTCGTGATCACTCATTAAACACTCATTAAATCTTCTGTGGAAAAGTAACCGGCTTCTTGGAAACAAGCCAGAATACACTGAAATCAGCCACAACATTAAAACCACTGACAGGCAGGCAAAAATGTTATTCATCTCATGGAAATCTACTACTCAGCTGGGAAACCTAGGGTTCTGACATTCATGAGGAGGTTATTTTGGTACATGTCACCAACTAAACATTATTGAAGAGCAAGTATCCACCAAACCCTGTGGCCTTCCCCAGCAGGAGAATGTTTCAGAAACACAACAGAGACAAAGATGCTGATCTGGCTTCCAAACTTACCAGGTCCCAAGAACAAGCTGTGGTTATAATGTTGTGACTGATCAGTGTATGTCCTTAGCAGTTAGTTCATTATGCTCACTATGTACATTAAAATAGGAGCATTCTAATGTACACAGACTGTGAGAGAATTGTGCTGTTAACCAGTATCAAATACCATCTTCTTTTATGTTAAGCTGTGTGTTTACATTCCCTGGAAGTATCGGCTTTTATAAAGTAGCTCCCTGCATAAGCAACATACAGTAAGCCACACCAAACAAAACACTGTTAAAAGGAAGAGGCTAAAGGACTCACGATGCACAAAACACACAGTGAGAAAGAACACGGGAAAAAAATAACTCACTGAATACTCTGAATTACTTTGGAACTTTATCTGAATTATAAAACACTAGTGTTAACCCCTGAAACAGTGCTTACCCAGGTCCCCAGCAATATATCTGCCAAGTTTGAATCAGATTGATTAAATGGTTGTCAGGACAAGTAAAAAACAGATGGATGGGCAGACAATGATTTCTTAAATTATTAGTAAGATTGCCTATATGGTGAATATGAAGTCAAAGTTTGGTTGATTGAGAGCATTTTAACTAAATTCTGGCTGAAAGTTACACTTATTATAAACATTAAGAGTTGAAAACCAAAGAACAGTGGAAGATTTTTTTTTTTTTAAAGAAAAACAGTGAAAGATGGTATTCTAGTTGTATATCAGTGTGAAGGACTTCATTAGGATTCAAACCCTGAGGTCCGACAGTGTTTTACAGACTTATCAGCGCTCTGCGGGGAGTCAGTCCAGTCAGCACCACCTGCTGCTGTTCTCTGTGAGCTCTACATAATGACAGAATGATACAGCCTGTGGGTAACATATACCCTGTAAAAACATTAGCATTACTCAAACATGGAAAAGACCAAGAGCGTGCAAGTGCGTGTGACCTTTATTGTAGGCAGGCAGGTTCAGCTTTTTAGTTTACAGAAAAGAACATCTCAGTGGGGAAAATGTCACGGGACAAGTCTCACCTTAAAAGTGTTACTACACTAAGTGAAGGAAAGGTTAACTTTGGACCATTTTCATAGCAGGTTGGCACCTGGCTGTATATTGTTAGACCAGTTACATTCACAGTCACAAAAAACATAAATTGTTTTGATGGAACTGGCTCTTGTGAGGACTGGCCAGAGAGTTCCCTCAGTTCATTAGAGCCAGAAGTCAACAGCACATCTGCATCATTGCTTCACAGAGCTCAAAGAGTAGACACGTCAACATCAGCTGCTGGGAGGAGACTGTTCGTATGAGGACTTCAGGGATTGAAAATCGTTGCTGAAGAAGACCGCTAACAAAAAGAGAAGTGCTTCGACTAAGACACTAAAAATACTTGGAATAGTATCAAAACTAGGGATGTACGTCATTAGTCAACAGGATGTTGAAAATTTGCCTTCTTTCTAGTCAGCAACAGAACTACTAGTTAGTTAAATCGGTTATTCATTTATTTTATCAATTAACTGCTGAGTCTAGCATGTTACACAGTCATTTACTGCTAGCCAGGGCTGCAGCCCTGACAGACAGCATCTCAATTTGTGTTTCACAAAAATGGCATCTTGATTTGATCATATTTAGATGAGAGGGTAGTGTGGTAAGCTATCAGCTAATGCTAGCAAATCTAATTACCAGTCTCAATCCATAGCACAGACGTTGGTACAGTACCTGCTAATTAATACTAACTAACAGACTAATGAAATACTGCCATTTCACCAGAGTGGAACTCAGGCTGCTTGAATGGACTATTGCTACAGTTAAACAAACAGAAAGCCATGTTATTTGTCAAATAATTGTTAAAATACCCCAACAGGCACCAACACTGCAAACATGGCTGAGAAGTCCAGTTCATTGATTGAAAGTAGAGGGGTGAAGTCTAGCGCACAGCTAATGGTTACAGCCTCCTGTGTCTGACTCCACCTTGCTCAGTGCCCCAATAATGCAAACTTTAGGTACTAATACAATTTAAACTGATGAATTATGGAAAATGTGATACCCTGTAGTTTTCGTGACTAGAAATAAGATATAGAGGAAATTGGATATAGAGAGAGAACCAATTTTTGTACTAGGCTGTAAACAGGCCCTGCGACAGGCTGGTGACCTGTCCGGGGTATACCCTGCCTCTTGCCCTATGGCATTTGGGACAGGATCCAGCTGACCCTGAATTGGATAAGTGGAAGATGCTGCGATGTTGCTGCTTGTTAAAACAAAAATGCAAAGAAACTATTTTCTTTTTATTTGATTTAGTTTGCATTATGTAATGGGTTTGGTTTTAGATCTCCAGCTCATGTTTTATTGTCAAGGAGAGCTGAGTTGAATGAATGAATGGAAAAACTTGTAATTGAGCCTCTCGCTGTTGCTTTAATGACAAGGCTTATGCATTGCTACAAACAGGACAGTCAGACGAACACCATCACTCCACCAACTGCAAAAACAACTTGAAGTGTTTCACTGATATGCATAATGCCGCTGCTGAATCAGCCAATAAGCTGAAAGAGCCCGGATAGTGTTTTATCTTCTCTCCTCCTGCTTGTCTTGTCAGATGTGACAAGAAGTAAGGAAGAGGGAGACCAGAGTCTTCAACTGTGCATATGTGTGTGATAGCCTGATGTGCTTCTGGAGGTCTGTCCCCGCTGACACCCACCCAGCTTTCTTGGGAGCCAATTAGTCATCGCTGGGCTCAGCTTTGACAACCGCAGAACCGCAGAAGATTCATTTATACACAACTTGTTCTCTCTGCTCCTAATGAAGGCGCTAGAAAGAGAGGAAGGGAGGACGGAGGGGAGAAGGGAAGAGAAGCAGAAGATATATATTTCTGGATAACATTACAGTCAGATGTGTGGGGTCATTATCCCAAATGAGATCTTTAAAAACTGACATGATAGCATGAGAGCAGAATTCACAATGAAGGAATGCGAAGTCTTTTCAGCTATCTGGAGAATTTAAGTTGAAAAATAGATGCTGTCAGCTCTGTTTGTTACTCTTAGATACAAATCTGCTCCCTTGATGTTGCAGCAAATGGTTTTGGATCAAGCTTGAGTATGCAGGAATGCATTTGACAGCAAAACTAAGGCACTTCTGTATAATCCTTGCCTTGTTTGGTTTCTGTTTTTTGTACTCTCACATACATGCTCACCTTGGTCGCTGTGAGTCCTTTACTTGTAAACAAAAGAAAATTGTCTTGTTTGCCTGTTACTTTTGCCTTGTTATGTCAATTCTGGCAGATGAGTGATACCTCGGTGCCCCTCCCTCTTTATTTACTTTCAACAGCTTTCAATAGCTGCCAGGCTCTGTTTGCTGGATCATATATTGTTGACACATGGAGAGATGAAGCACACAGGCTCTGACTTTAACTATATCTCCCCACCCTGGATGTTTAAAGAAGAGGCGAACGCATCATTGTGTTGAGTCAGGATTACTACATTCAAAACAAGACTGTATTTATATTTGGCAGTATAGCTCTGTTCTGGGACCTTCTTTCATGTGCATACATGGAAAGGCAAAGACAGGGAATGCAGCAGTCAGCAAGACCCCAACATAAAACACAGTAGGCCTAGATTTGAAAATGGAGGAACTGGGGTGGAGGTAGGTTGCAAAGGGGCTTGCACTTTAATAGTGCAGTCCAGTTGTGTAAAAGGTTATCACCTGATGTGGTCTGGCATTGAGATCAGCCAGCCTGTTGTTTGCTTTCTGAGCTTGGGCATGGCCTTCTGAAATGAATGCTACACTGGCTTTATTTTCATCCTAACAAAATAATTAAAGTAAACAGAAGTTAAATGATGGGAGCCACTGAGAGACAACTTTTAGGTATGCTTTGTGTAAAAACAGCTGCTTTAAGTGAAATAAAAATCAAAGAGAGCAACTCAAAGGATAAAATCTTCAGTTATTACAGGAAATGTAGAACTTATCTTTTCAGTCTGGACCACTATACTCAAAAAAGGATTGATACATCTGCAGTAATTTATATTTGTCAACATGGCCAAGTTCTAGAACCTCCTTGTCTTTCAATGAGAAATAGATATGAGGCAGCATGAAAGGAGGAGCTGGGGTGCAGGTGGGTTGCAAAGTGGCTTGCAGAGGCATCAGCAACTGTTTCTTTTTTAAAATTATGTTTTGTTTTGTTTTGTTTTTATTACTGAAAAACATTTAATCTTTTTGATGTGCTTATTTTTGTAAAGTGAGGTGGTCATTGTGGTGTAGAATAAAATCTATAAAATGGTAGTTTGGGAGCACTTAGTTGCATATGTGTAAGGTTATAATGTGTCAGGGAGCATTTGTCACAGCTGAGAGCACCATCAGCGTAAACTCATGCCAGTCTTCATGGGCTTAAATCAACTTTGAGATTAGTTATACTGCAGTTTGGAGGCCAATCCTTTAACCACATTTAAATTAGTTGAGTATTTTTTGGTGAGCATGAAGTTACACACTGAGGAGGAATGACAACATGTTGCCTTACTGTTCAACATTTATTTTTAAGCCATTAACAAGATGTCCAGATCTGCTGCTGATACTACATCCACTCTGCATCTCTGCAGATTTCAGGTATCATAAAGAGATCCCTTCCTCTCATTTGCATTCAAGGGTCACTCGTGTGTGCTTAACTGTGTGCAAGATAATGTGGATGCAGCATCTGTTCCTGTTTTCATTTTGGTCTGAGCTGTTGCAGGCGAGCGGGTGATTGTGCCTTCAGCCTAAAGAGAACAACCGAATGTATATGAAACAATAAGAGAGGAAAAGTGAGAATGGATGAGAGGGGAGATTGGGAGGCTGGAGGGAAAAGAAAAGGGAGTTCAGACAGCAAAAAGGGATAGGAGAAAGAAAAGATTGAACTCTTTTTGCAGTAAATAGAATGAGCTGCTAAAGGGGGAAACAGAGAAAGTGATACCACACAGCAATGTGTTTCTGCATGCAGGGCTGAGGCGAGTTGCTAGCCCCCTGTGAGTCTTGCTAAAAATAAACGTGGGAGGAGAGGATTCCTCCCTTCTATCTGTGTGCATCTTTCTCTCCTTTGTCTCTTCTTCCTTCTCTTCTCATTCCCTCCCATTGCAGGTGTGTGTGGATACACATAGATGTGTTGCTCAGTGTTTGTTTTTAACATATCTACAGCTTACTATTATTAATCCAAATAATAGGCAGGTATTAAATTATCCCAGTCAAAACAGTGCTTCTTGTTCAATCCAGCAGGTTCTCTGCAGAAGCTAATAGAAACTAGAAATGATCTTCCTCAGTAATCACTGCTGCAGTTAAAGAGGGGAGCACCCAGTCAGTGTCTGGAACTGCAGACAGACTGGAGGAAAAATCTGATCTCTCTGTTGACTTTAAATGAGAGGATCACAATGACTGATTCTCAGCTTACAGCAGTTACAGGCACTGAATCAAATCTGCTGTGGAAATAATGTCCGATGTGGAGATGAATATAAACAGTGCAGTGAATGGTTTTTCTCTTTTCTTTTTAGCGGTTTCTATCATGCGCCACAGTGCTTCAGCTTTTGGATTTGCTGTAAGTCCACATTAAAGACTCCACCTCATTAAAACTTAAAAAGTACACATTGTGGTGAAAGAATAACTAATGTCTATGTTTACACTTTACAGTTTGATGCCACGCTGGATGTGTTGTCTTCTGTCATTGTTTTGTGGCGGTACAGCAATGCTGCAGCTGTCCACTCAGCGCATCGTGAATACATGTAAGTGCAATCACCTTTCACCTCGATCCTCTCTGACCTGGGTAAAAATCTACAAATAAATCCCTTTCACTTCTGAGGGTCTGCATTATGCCGTATAAAACATGGACTTAGCTGAAGGCCACCAAATGGCTGTAGGTATCGTTGCAAAAAGACTTCTGGTCTTCTGCCCCCTCCCACCACATCCGTTTTTTGAAAACAAGATCAAAACAGGACTTCAGAAAGCAATGGATGACATCACGGTAGCTACGTCCATCGTTTATACTGTCTGTGTCATATATAGTACTTGACATGCCTGGAAACATTTGAAATCAAATCCATTTTAAATCAAGTCCAGCCCAGTTTTTTGTAGTGGAGGAAATAAGATAAATTAAATGTTGAATTACTAGTAGTTTTTATTACTATTATTACTATTATTTATTATGGGTTTTATCAGTCTCCTTAGCAATGCTAACATCTCTTTGTGACTCAGGAATCATCTGCTAGGCTGCTCCTTGTACTTTTTTCCATCACCATCAGATTTATTTGTATCAAATGGTATGAAGTAGTTAGAAGGCCTTAGAAACATTTTCAGATAGTCAGATGGTCTGAACAACTGTTGATGCAATAAATTTAAAGTATTATTCAGTAATTTTCTTTCAGTGTACTGTGATATTCTGCACATTGTGTTTATTTATGTGAAGTCTGCTGTAGAAGTAAAGTTGTTTTGACTAAAAATACATTAATTAATTTAGTTGATATGTTGCTGTTTTCCTTTGAATCTACAATGAAAACATTAGAAGCTTGTGAACTTCCAGATTTTAGAGTCCATTATGTGTTTTCTATACCGCAGTAACTTTAATTCATATATACTTGTATGTAATATACATATCCCCTTCATGCCCAGCATAGAAAAAACCATAAAGATACCGTAAAATATAATTTACTGTTGTTTTTATGTTTTTGTTACTGCTAATAAATTCAGGAATCACTGTATGTCATAACATCTGTTCTTGGTGTATCTTGACAAACGTTCATCCAGTCCTCTTCAAACTCGGCAAAGATTACTACAGCTCGTTCCAGTTGGGTGTGGTATTATTTTGGGGGTCTTTTCCTTGTTGTTTTGCAATGAGTGGCAATCAATGGGGGGAGCCTTTCACCCCTATCATATGCAACCAATAATGTTGCATATGATAGGGGTGATGTTGCAGCATAAAAGCTTTTGTCTTTATCAATATTTTTATTTTAAAATTAATGTTCAAACCCAAATACTGCTTTGGCAGCTTTGTTTCTGTATATAGTTTTTTTTAATTCTTCAGTTTATATTTGACAAAACACTGCAGAAGCCTAGGCTTCTGCCTGGAGTGTGTGTGGTCTGCTTTGTCCAGCAGAGAAGTGTGTCAGACAGCATGCCTCTTCAGCTCTGTCAGGCTGGGCCCAGTGGGACCGATCACAGACAAGCGCCTCACATCTTATCTCTACCTGGCTGAGAATAGAGTGGGTGTGTGTGTGAGGAGGCTGGCCTTTCAGAGCCTGTTGAATGGTCAGAGTGCTGGCAGCCAGCAGGAGACTGAAAGAGAGGGAAGAAGAAAAGCCAGTCCATCACTTTAGTCATTACTTTATTTCTGTTCTCTTCTGTAAAAGATGAAACACTGAAATAGTTGAACAGTGTTGCATCAGTTCATCCAACACTGGATGGACTGCAAGCAAAACAAAAATGTCAGTTTACAAAGAAAGTAAAATCTCTAAGTTTGTCCGTACTGTAGGAGCTACTGGTGATTAACTTAGTGAACCTTTCACTCCCAGCATACACACACTCACACTTAGGAGTGGAGATGTTTCATGGTCTCACAGGAACAACTACTAATTGCAGTAGAGACAGATGAGCTCATCTACTCAGGAGACAAGACACTAACGTACATGGAAAAAGATTCAACAGCAAAACATCTGGCACGCTGTAAACAATACCATATAAAATACCAGTTAAAATACTGCTTTAAAATCAAAGCCATGAGGTAATGACGTAATAGTTTTATATGCTGGTTGTTTAGTCGTTTTTTATTGCTGAGATTGGAATAAGATTAATAAAGTTTGTCAGTATCTAGAATACTGCTAAAGCTGAAGTTCGAGTAAAAACTGGAAGCAGGGGAAACAACTTGCTTTTTCCAAGGTGAAACTAGAGACCATCTTGTTCTCGGACCATACCCGTATATATTTATACACCAAAAAAGATACTTCATAGGAAGAGTTATAAATATGTTAGAAATTGAAAAGAAATTAGGACATGGGTGTAAAATGGGTTGTCCAATGGTCCCTTAGCGCCCATACTTCCTGTGTGCATCTATTTTAAATGATATGCAAACACAAATGGCATCTTCCTTAACCCCTAAAGCCTGAACATATCGTCAGTGACAAAGCCAACCAAGCTGTCTTTGTTACCAATGCTCTTTAACTAACAGCTGTTTGTGCTATCAATATAAAACTGATTGTGAAATGAAAATATTATTTAAAGCAATGTAAAGTTTACCCAGTATGAGAAAGACATGAAGACAAATGTATTATAGTTCAATTTTCAAGCTTCAAGTGTTTGTTTTGGTGCATGTGTAAGAATTCTCTGAGTAAAAACCAGTGATATCTACTTTGAATTTCTATTTGCTTAAATTCTAATTACAAACTCATCACCCACATTAATAACTATAAACACCTGTAAAACACTGAAAGCCACTTTTTTTTAATGAAAAAGGACATATTTTACAGCAAAATACCCACCAAATATTAAAACCGACTATTTTAGCATCAAGTTTTAGCTTCAAACTAAAAACAGTCTTTCCATTTTTGTGTGTGCAGATTAAAGAAAATAAGTTCATAGATGCATTTTTAACTTAAAGAGCCAGGGTAGCTGTGTCCTTACCCTTGCTAAGCTACATTGCTCTCCTCCTCTAACTCTCAGTCACAAATGCTGTATAGTTTACATAACTTTTTTTTTCCTGAGCCTCATATTACTGGATTATAGTTAATGGTAACACATAGGTTAGCTAGCACTATAAGCTACAGGTTATTCCAAACCTAGTGAGCCTGTATTAATAAAACACTTTTTAAAAAAATAAAGCATTTGTAAGTAATTAATTGTAATCCTAATTTTATTGGTCTATTTAAATATCCATTCTTCGAATAATAAAAAAACCCCAATAAAATTTCACCAAAGTTGTATGCAGATAAAATTACAAAATGGACTGTTATGTTTTGGGTTTAGTGATTTTTATCAGAAAGAACTACTGAATCTACCAGATGGGCTTCATAAAATGATCAGAGTAACAGGAACTGTGTGCCTAAGGACTTTTCTGATTAATACCAACTGTATTTTTAATATAAATATTTGACAGGATGCTAAACATTCACATTAAAACAGCCACAAAAATCCACTCCAGTCTTCATTGTGTCATTTCAGCAGTGCTAACTGGAGAATTTGGACAAAGTTGAGGAGCTGCTCAGCCAGTAATTGGCTTCACTGAGAAGACAGTTTCCTCTTGATCACACACTCACACAGTCTCTGACAGCTACACACACACACACGTGTTCCTGCAGAAATACTCTAAAACACACAGACGAGAATCGCCTAAAAGCAACAAAACCCTCATCAGATACCTGACTATAAAGCTACTTTTGGCTGCTCCCTAATACACAGTCGCCATGGCGGGTAACGCTGCATGTTTGATTTGAGTTTTACGCTGGATACCCTTCCTGACACAACCCCAAAGAGGATTTGTGTCTCTGGCTGGAATTAAACCACTACACTATAGTGCTTGCCAAGCAAATGTGTAAACCACTACACTATAGTACTTAAACAGATGCATAATATATGGATTCATGTATGTGCACCTTAACTGTAGCCTGGTGTCTTCCTCCTGCTGTAGTGTTTTCTTGTTTGTTGTTGACTGAGTGAGAGGGCTACTGGAGCACAACAAGAGGCTCCATGTTATTTTTCTTAATTTTTTGATCTGTCTGTGAATGATAGAGAAGATGTGGTTGAACAGCGATACCCAACTACCGAGTGGTTGCCAAGGTAACAAGCTTTAGGTGTCAAAGTAAGACAAATTGGGGACTTTTTTTTTCCACATGAAAACACAAATACCTCCATTAACATCACCGAGGTTAGAGATGCTATTGTTGTGAATGTACTGATACTAAAATCTGTGTATTAAAACAGAAGCTGTTTGTATCTGAAAGCTTTACTGGTCTTTTTGCTGTTCGGTTGTTCTGTTGTGGAGTAAACAGCAGCTCAGAGAGATTGTGTCATTTTCTATCCACAGTATGCAGGAAGCAATACGGGGCTGCAGTGGTGGATACAGCACTCCCTTGTGTGTGTCTGTACATGTTTGTGTGCCCTGCTGTGGACTTCTCAGAGTGATGTTGGGTGTTGCCTTGATTACCTCATCCGGTCAAAACCCAGGACACTAAGTGTGGCTCTAGAGCAACCGTCAGATTTTAACACATACACTTGGGTATTCATCCATGACCAGGGCATCTGCTCAGATTGGTTTTTGTTTCCCTCTAGACTTTGTTAATTGGGTAAAGGTACTTAAAGGACATCTGCTGCTTCCAAATGAATCCTCCCTGAGCTGTATCACTCTATATAAATGTTATCTGACATTCAGGATTGTTTAGGGTAGCAGGAAACTGTAGCTTTATCTAAGACTCTACAGTTGTCCTGTCAGGTCTGTGGGGCTGGTGTTTTGAGCTAAATCCCAGTGGATACTTCCATGTTCATAAAAATGTCTACTGCTTATAACTAGACATTAATTTTACTCAGGACAAGAAGATTGATATTTTCATCTGCAGTAATTTATTTTTGGCAGTATGGCTCTGATCAGGGACAGATACTTGGAATGCATGCAAGGTGGGGAGAGAAGCAGAAAAACTCCAGCATGGTACAGAACAGGTATCAGTGACAACAGATCTGACATTTATGAAGTCGTACACAGAGTGAAAGGAGAAGCTGTGGTGGAGATGGGTTGCAAAGTGGCTTGCACATAAGTGGCAACTGTGGGCAGGCTAAATCAGCTTAAAGTGTGCCCTCTATCAGAACCACTTGGATGTCTACAAAGGTATCAGCTGAGTGATCAGGGATTGTGGCTGAGCTTGTTTTTGTGTCCAGCCTGAACTAAAACTTTCAGCTGATGCTGATGTCATTAACTTTGTCATAAAACTAAGTATAAGTATAAGTTTATGGCTTTTTACAGCACTTCTGTGATTTTGTCCAAAAAAGTTGTCTGTGGCCGCAGCAGCCATAATCAGACATTATATATTTGTTATCTCATAAACAAGTTGTCTCAGAATATCTTAAGAGAATTTAATCAAATTTAGTGCAAATGTTTCTGAGTTACGTGAAAATGTTATTGTGTAAAATCACTTTTCTCAATCTGACATACAGAAACTGCAGGTAGAAATGTCTTTAGATGAGGTCGATCCATCCATTTTTTCCACTTATCCAATTCAGGGTTGCAGGGGTGCTGAAGCCTGTCCGAGCTGTCATGGGGTTAGAGGCAGGTCCAACACCGAGAGACAGACAGACAACTCTTCTTGTTCACATTCAAACCTATGGGCAATATTGAATCACTAATTAATATGCATGTCTATGGACTGTAGAGGGAAGCCCACACAGACACAGGCACAACATGCAAACTCCTCACAGAAAGGCCTCAGACTTCCGTGTGGATTCAAACCCAGGACCACAGTGCTTTAGATGAGAAGTAGATCATTCATAAAATAACCTTCAATAATAAAAAATTATTCAATACTTAAATGAATTAACAAGTAAGATTCTGAGTTTTTTTGACAAGTCAAAATTGTGAGTGAGTGATTGATTGGCGGTATCCTGGAGGAATTTGAACTTAAACCCTCATTATTGTGAAATCCTGGCTTGAGCCCTGCAGCTACCAGGTGTGCACCACTTTTCCTGTTGATCTGGGTTTTATTGTTTGGGTTGGCTGTTGCATCAGGATCTGTTCAGAAAGAGACAATGAACAATTAAACATGAAAACACACTGTTTGTGTGGTTACTGATTGCCTGCTATTTTCTTTCCTCCGCAGCGCTTGTGTTATCCTGGGTGTGGTTTTCATCCTGTCCTCCTTATGCATTATGGGTAAGGCCATCCACGATCTGGCCACCAAACTCCTACCTGAAGTGGTAAGAATTCATCCATCACACTGTTCTTGCTAGAAGTTCATGGTTTTTAGAAAGATTTATGTGCAGTTGTGTTGGATCGTAAACTGACTGAAAAGATACAAATGCTACTGAGCATCAAATTTAATTGTTATGCACTTATTGCACAAAAAGCACTGGATAAGACTAGATAATAGTAGATTAGAGTTTACTACCACATGTTTATTTTCCTACATGGTGGGCAGGAAATGGCTTTGGCTGAGGTGCAGGGGTCAGAACTGGATTCAGACACGAGATGGACAAGAGCTGTGGATGGATTAAGCAGCCACCGTATGGGACGCATAATGTTATCCAATAAACATTCAGGGGGAAAACCGCCCTAAATTAACATACTGTACACCGTGGTAGCTGTATCACCCACAGTCAAACCGGGTCACCGTTTGGTTCATCTCCCTAAATTCAGGCTGCAGAGTTTGTGCCAAAGGTTTGGTGTACAATCAGATTCTTAGGTGGAATTGAGTGATTTGATTGAGTTATTTTTAAAGCTTTGCCAGATAGTAAACACTGCTCTGTCTGGCCAGGACCAGGACTTTGCTGTCCCTGGTGTAACACAACAGTCTGCCAGAGACAAGGATTTCATTTAGAATCTAAAAAAAAAGCCCTGTTGACTTTGCTCCCATATCTAATAATATCTTTAAAAACAACATGCAGGATGTTTATTTGCATGAAGCTGTGTGTAACGTGGCTGACTCTGTCCCTGTCATTCCATTATCAACTGGCAGTGGATCTCATAGGACAGTATATTTTCATCTTTGGCCATCTTTGGTTGGTAGCTCAGGCTTTGAGGTCAAGAAACGTGGAGGAGGATGTTGTAGATGTCATGGTCCCTGGGTCGAAGACCCAGGGTTTTGAGTTTTGTTTATCCTTGTATTATGAGAGATCATGCTTATGATCTGTGTGCCTTTGAGTTTACTTTTCTGTATTCTTAGAGTGTCTTTGGTTTTGTATTCTGGTCTTGGTTCATGAAAAGCGTTTGGGTCTTTTCTGGTTCCCTGTCTCATCCCTATGTCTGGTGTTCAGTGTCTCTCTATCTCTCTTGCTCTGTCTCTGTGTCTCTCCCGGTGTCTAGTGTGATTGTATTCAGGTGTGTGTCCCAGGCGTGTCCTCTGCTCTGTTCCCACCTGTTTCCCATCCTCTCGTTACCCTGTAGTGTATTTAAGTGCTCAGTATGCTCTTGTTCCTCGTTGCATCCTCCCTCATTGTGTGCTCTTGTCTCACCTGGTCTTGTTGTTAGTCGGTGTTTCAGTCTGCAGTCAGACTGTTCTGTTTTCGCCGTGTTCCATGTCTGGTTTTTGCTTTTTGTTTTCCTCACCTTTTTCCAGCAATAATAAAGCTGTGATTTTTAGTTCTTAAGTCCCGTCTGAGAGTCCTGCATTTTGGGTCCAACTCTTCCTGCCACACACTTCTGGTTACCTTGACAGTACAACGTCACAAATTGATTAAGATTATTTGGTTTTAAGTATTTTCTTTTTATTTGTGTTGCAAAGTTGGATCTTTTTTCATTTTCAGTCTGCAGCTGAGATGTACAGTATGATTGTCCTTTATTCCCAATCAACAGGTTCAAATACAATAAATAGCACAAAGTTCTTTACCTTACAATACAAAGCGCCTTGAGGCGACTATTGTTGTGATTTAGCGCTATATAAATAACACTGAATTGAATTTAAATGATGTGGTGATAGTGATTCTACTGTATGAATTGTGCAATTCTGCTTCTTAGAGAAAACGGTATTATGACGCGTTAAAGCATTTATATACATTTAGGCAAATGGTAAATCAGTTCTGTAGGTGACAGTATGGTGACAATGAATGTTGAAAAGTATATTTCACTGCAGTCCAAACAAACTATGTCCATTTGGAGTGAGATCCTTCTCATGGTTAAAATATTCCAATCTCAAGATTAATGGGACTGAAAATTTGCACTTTTGGTAGTGACTATGTTTTGTTCTCACTAAAATATTTCAGACTCAGAATCAGATTATTTTTTTCCTATTAGTCATGTGTGTGTGTGTGAGAGAGATAGAGAGAGAGAGACTGTGAGTAAAGGAAGTGTAATAATGCTGCTGCTGTTTGTTGGATGTCACAAACCTCATGTGTGACGACTCAAAAGCTTTCACACTTCTGCAAATAGCTTTTTTCACCCAGTTGCCCATCAGTAGTCAGCTCAGTAGCATCCAACAACTGTTGTTTGTTTATTTTTCCTTCCTACATCATTTTCATTCAGCTTAGTTTGAACTTTTCCTCTGGTCCTCCATGCCCTACCTGCAGTGGATCTCTGACACACCAGTAACTCCTGCAGGTGCAAAACTACTTTAGTAGAGTATAAATAATGAATAAAACTATGGAAGTGAGTATAATAGGTCCCCTTAAATTCTGAATTAATAAATGTGTAACTATGTAATCCTAATATACTGTTTGTCCAGTCACTCGCCACTTCATTAGGTACACTTGTCCATCTGCTCAATAACGCAAATATCTAATCAGCCAATCATATGGCCGCAACTCAATGCATTTAGTCACACAGACATAGTCAAGACGACTTGCTGAAGTTCAAACTGAACATCAGAATGGGGAAGAAAGGTGATTTAAGTGACTTTGAACATGGTATGGTTGTTGGTGTCAGATTGGCTGGTCTGAGTATTTCAGAAACTGTCGATCTACTGGGATTTTCCCACACAACCATGTCTAGGATTTACAGAGAAAAAAAGAAAATATCCAGTGAGCGGCAGGTTTCTGGGCGAAAATTCCTTGCTGATGCTGGAAGTCTGAGGAGAATTGCCAGACTGCTTTGAGCTGATAGGAAGACAACAGTAACTCAAATAACCACTTGTTACAACCAAGGTACTGTATGCCATGAAGAATTAAGACAATTCTGAAGGAAAAAAGAGGACCAACCTGGTACTAGCAAAGTGTACCTAATAAAATGGGCAGTGAGTGTATATTCATGTATATAATGTAAATGCAGGTTGGTTTTGATGACTTCTTTACCAGCTTATTTATTTACTAACTCCTCTGTGTCATTGCAGCCTGTTTTATTGTGACATTTTTGTTCCCAATATTAAGTTAACCTAGCTGGGTGCATTGTAATCAGACTAACCACATTGTTGGATCAGCTGCTGAGCAAAAGAAAGACTTTCAAATAATCTCCATAACTCACTCAGTCTCAAAATCCAATTAGTTTTTTAAACCTTTTATAGAGTTATTGACCCAACTGTGTTTTCCTTCTATTCATCTGTGGCTGTAGCGAGGGAGAGAATGGCCTGTTGCGAGCACCAAAACATAAACAAAGGCAGAATGTGAGAGTGGTGAGACAGATTGTGTTTTACTGAGTCGACCCGTTCCTCTTCTGTCACACACTCGGGCTCTACCAGGCTGACTTCTGGTGCATCACAGTTGGAGATCTAAAGCTTGTGCCCCACAGCCTTCCACAGTATGCCAGTGTTGAAAAAATAAGATTTATTTTCACCGGCTCCCCCTCTTCTTCCTCTCTAGAAAATGTTAATAAGGAAAGCAACTGCTCAGGTATGCAGCGGTTAGACAGAGTGGGAGGGGGAGATGTGTGGAGGAGGATGTTTGGTTTGACACCTGACTGTTCCTGCTCTGCAAGTCCTTTGTGCCCAATTAATGTCAGTTAGTATCCAAAACAAAACCGTTCTCCACATGACATACTTTCTGTGAAAACCTTTTAACTCCCAGCAGGGCTTTTCATATTTCAAATTAGTTCTGACCTCTGACAGCTGAGAGATTCTTACATTCTTGAGGTTTATGTAATCCTTTCCAAGGCCACCGAAAGACTTTTAAATACAGTATGAAGACAAACACGTTTTAGTTACTGAATAACATATGTAAGCTTTTCTCAGAAGTAGTAAAAGCAACCAGTGCGGTCAGATTTGTCACCCAATAAAAATCAAATTGTTTAAAATATTTCATCAACGCTTAATCTTTTCTGATTGGATTAACGTGTTCTATCTTGTTTGTTTTTTCATCCACACACAAACTAAGATGTAAAAAGGACAAGTTGTGGTTTTCTGATGAGCTACACGCTGGAACTGAGGCTCAGAGGTGCTGGCTGGCAGATTTTGCACAGTGATCTCTAGTTGTTAAACGTAAATATCAAGTGCTACATTCATATTCTGGGCAGAGGCTTTTTGTCATGAGCCTCTCTCATTCTCTGTGTGTGTGTGTGTGTGTGTGCGCGCGTACGTATGTTTCTCTCTGCCATCAGTCAAAATGCCAGCCACCAGCAACCATGAGAAAATTGATTATAAGGTCACTGGGGGATTCCCGTGATAACACAGTGAGTCACAGCATGCGATCCTTCATTTCAGTTGACTGAAAACAGAAACTTTCCAAAATCAGTAAATACGAGATCTGCACTGTGTACCCCTGTTGGTACTCTTTGCTTTCATTCAATAAAAAATACAAAACATATCTTTTAATTTTGACTGTATCAAGTATTGTTTTCTGGCATCTTGACCACTAGGTATATCTATACCTAAATGTGCTTTTTTATTGCAGTGATAAATGTAATGCACTGTTATAGACTGTATATAAAAAATGGAAGTAGCTTCTGGGTCTGAAAATCTAAACCAATGCAGAAGTGCGATACCTGCTTTTTTAAATATTTGTTGCAATAAGTCTGACTAGAAAGAAGTCTATGGGAAAGTAACTATGTAGTCCCAATTAAAGTCAAAAAGGAGGATAAAGCAGGGTATTCTTTAGGTTGGGCTTACCTTGTGATTGACAAGTTGCTACCCAATGAGTGTGCAGTGTCCCTTGATTACTCAGTCATAGCTGCACCTCATGCACCACATACAGTTTCAAAACACCAAGATGGCAAAGGTAAAAACGTTCAGTTCAAGGCTTCACAACAGGACTTCACTAACTATTGGCTGATGGCACAGTGGCTACGTCCATTGTTTGCATACAGTCTATGCGCATTGCCTTTCTGTTCTTTTCTTTTTTTTTTTATGTAGTCTGCAGCAAAGCTTATTTTTTCTTTGATAATTCTTGATAACACTTCAAATTATGAAGCATTTCTTTTTAAAGTAAATCACCTTATGAGGATGTCCAATTAACCAAAAGGGGTTACAAACATGTCTCTAAATCTGGTTTGAATAAGTTTTCCAAAATGGGCCCTATTATTCTTTCCTTACTTGTACAATTAATCACAGTAAAGCAAAAGCTGAGGTTTCAAACTGCTTTAAACTCTTGGTTTAAGACTTTTTCTTAAGTTTTTCTATTTTTGGCTCTGTATGATGTCACTGAGAGTAGATACTCCTAATATGGTCATCTAAAGAACACCGCTCTGCCTGTGAGCATAGAAGCTTCACCACCTCCTTTTTAAACCTTGTCTTTAAGAATGACTGCCAATCAGGAGAAAATTGGTCTAAAGGTATGGGGAAGTAAGTATAGTGTAACATGGGGGGCTGCACATAGGCCCAGAAATAAATAAACAAATAATGATTTTCGTGAACTGTGAATCATGCAAAGCTACTCTAGTAGAGTCCAAAATTAAAATGTATAGACCTGGACATGAGCACAATTGGTCCCCTTTAATCATTAGCATTGTGGGAAGAGCTCACAATTACATTGTAGATAAAATATAATTTCATATGTTATAAAAAGCAGTCCTAGGATTAAACCCCGTGAGGTTTAAGTTTAAAATGTAATAATTTTTAGTTTAAACTGTACTCATTTAAAATTTTAAAGTTAAAAATTGAATTTGAAAAATATGTGCGTATCTATTTTTGCTGAGACAGATCTCTTCTTGTTGCTCAAGAATGCTCAATACTTTGAAGATATGCTATTTAGATTTTAGTTTCAAACCTGAGTCACAGCATTGACTCAGGTCTATGCAGCATGCTGAGGTTTTCTCTCCAACTCCTCTTTGATGTCTGTGAGCTTGCCAAAGTAGCTTTTCATGGCTCCAAGGCCATAGTGCAATATTAATGTTGCTGCAGAGGCTCTGAGTGCTCTGCTGCTCGCTTTCTCTTCTCTAATTCATCTCTCCTCCTCCATCCGTCCTTTGTGCATTTACATCTCGGGCATTTAGCGATGTGGCCCTCAAAATAGATGCAACAACAAAGTCATCTTTAAATTGTTGAAAACCAAAAGGATACATCAGGAAGGGCCAGTGAATCTGTGGCACTACAATAATCAAAAAAAGATTTGTCAGGAAAAGCAATTACATAAGAGCTACAGGGAGCAATGAAGAATATTTTTGGACCATTACTGGAGGTAAATGATACTGAGGGGAGGTGGCAATGAGATGAGATGATTGTGGGGGTGTAAGGGTTGTTAGTGGTAGTGTCTGTTTTGTTTTGGTATGGATTTATCAGTTAAATGTGAAAACTTGTTACTGATATAGTTGTTATTGGGTACACAGTGTTTGTGAGTGTGTGAGTGAGGGGATGGAAATGTGGCATAGCACTGAAATGGGGCTTTTCTGAATAACCTGTATGGATTGGAAGGTTAAGCTTGCTATGAGGTACCTACAGTCCTGAGCTGTATGCTGTGATCACCATATGATTTTAGGTGTATTGAAAAGGGATCTTGTCAGCAGTCTTTAATTTTGAATTAAGAGTCTAATACATAGGGTTTAGTACACAGTGAAGTATTGGTTGTGCTTCAGATTCTATAAATAAAGATATACCCCTGCATGAGCTGGTGTTCTGACTTACTGAGTAGTAAACGAAATCCCAAAAGACTTGCAGGTTCTGGTAAAGCCCATAGACTGTATATAAAAGATGGACATGGACACTCTGAATTCATTCACTGGTTTTTGACCTCTGCAAAAATCCTCAACCTTAGGCTTTTGCCCACTGCTGTGTTGTTGTTGTTGTTGTTGTTGTTTTTGAGCTAGAATATACTATATTTAGACCAGATGGTGGATTCCTAAGTTCAGCTAATGCTAGCAACCGTGGTTAGCAAACTGCATCCACAAACTGCACACATACGCAATAATTAGTGCTAACAAGCAAACTAACAAAATATAGTAATTCACTCACCAAAACAAAGAACAAACTTCTTTGACGGTCTGTACCACACAGCAAGTTTTAATATTAGTCAGATAATTCCATTAAAAATTCTCCAGAAAACACCACAAACACATTCAAAACATCCGGTACAGTGACGCACAGATTTGCAGGGTAGAGGCAGACTGGTATCGACTACAGCTGCCAGAGATCGAACATCTGTTAACAAAGCCACTAAAGTCATGCCACTAACTTTATCTAAAGCAGTGCTCCTCAATTATTTTCTGTTACGCCCCCCTTAGGAAGAAGAAAACATTTCGCGCCCCCCCACTCTCCCCCGCGACTATAAATAGTATCATTTGTCTATAAAATTGTTATTATAAGTACATCTCTGCATAACATTGTATCCTTATTAACATTAAAGAAAACAAAGAAGAAAAAAGAAAGAAATATAGACACACCGGTCTTTCCTCGTCTCCCACCGTAGTCACAGTGAAGCCAAGCGCTACATACACTTCGTCATATTTCCTCGTCTTAGCTTTCGGGAGACTTTCGTTTGTCTCATTATCTCCGTCTCTCTCCACCTTTCTTTTCGTCACTGTTAAATATTTTTCCATTTTTCTTGAGGGTTTTGATTACTGCACTTCATATCTCCTGCTCTGTGCTGTGCACATGCTCGGTGCAAAACACCCTGCCACCTACTGTAGTGGATGTGCAATTACACTTTATTCTAGTATGGCAAAAGAAGCATGTTCCCTGGGGTCACACGTACCCCCCCTGGCATTGCGCCCCACTATTTGAGAAGCACTGATCTAAAGAGATAGGAGGTTGCCGCTTAGTAAAATTTCATGTTGTGAGCTGATGGCAATGACTAAAGAAACAAAATGAGTCTTGAAGTGTTATGAATCAGTGCTGCACTTTTATCCCACTGCCTGTCTTTGCTTTTTTTTCTGTTTCTTGCAGGACGACTTCCTGTTCAGCGTGTCCATTGTCAGCGGCTTGATGTGCGTCATATTGGCTGTGATAAAGTTCATGCTCGGCAAAGTGCTGACAAGCCGAGCTCTTGTCACTGATGGTAAGTGTGCACATGCTCAGATACAGCAGAAATAGATGTAATTGATTTTTACATGAATATGAATAATATCTGAAGAACTTGTAAACTTGCTTACATTGCTCAGCTTTCCTAGTAACGGCATTTAATTGTGACTATCACAATACTAAAAATTTGTCTTGCTTTGCTGACATCCAGTAACAAATTGTGGTTTTTACACTGCTGTTTGTCACTCTCTGTCAGCTGCCTTTGATTTCATTAGATTACCTTATCCTTAATGAGATTACAGGCATAAGAGCCAGTTTAAGCATCTATCACACCACTGGCTTCTTAGAGACCACAGTGGTGAATATCACATGTCCACTGGTACCCTAACAGGTTTCTGAGAGCTGACCTGTGAACCCTCAAAGCCGACTGACTTTTAAGCAACAGTGCGCTGGACATTTGCTGTCTCTTTCCAGGATTCAACTCATTGTTGGGGGGGATCATGGGCTTCTCCATCCTCATCAGTGCTGAAGTCTTCAAACATGAACCCAAGGTTTGGTACCTGGATGGAACAATAGGAGTCCTCATAGGTCTGATCATCCTCGCCTATGGAGTTAAGTAAGTGGTTCGTACTTGGTAAAAGATGGCATACTTTTCATTTGGTATGATGGAGATAATTGTTGATATTGCAGCACAACATATCCAAAGATGTGACACCGATTAAGTCAAGTACAGCATGAAAGGAGGAATTGGGATGGAGGTGGATTGCAAAGGAGCTTGCAGATCATCAGTTTTGTCTAGTGAGGAAATGCTTTAAAATAACTGCCCGAATAAGTACCTGGTGGTGTTTCAAGATAGCTGCCAAGTTTCGAAATTAGATAGAAACCATATTTTTTGTTTTTTTTTGGAGGAGGAGTCAAAAAGGCACAATGAAGTCACAAAACCTATAGCTGGAGTCAGTATTTATAAAGGCACCAAGGTTTAAAAAGTGAAAGATTTAGTGTAATTAATAACTGTTTTATGTGGACAACAAATTTCAGTTTGTGGATTTTTGTTATTGGATCCATATAAAAGCATTACAGGTTATATTTTGTACACTGAAATAATGAAAAAATAAAGAAGTGACATGTTTATAGCTTGAAATTCAGCATCATGCTCACCAGATCTCAAAACTAGAAAATTTGCATTCTAACAGCTGGCAGGGGTGCACCCGGTTTCTCTTAAACTCTTAGGAGAATGTCTGTAAATTTAGTCTGATGGTTGCCATCATCTGTGCTGATGCACTGAGATTTTCTGCCTTGAGCAACACCCAAATCCCCCCAAAATTACTCCATGTTTGAGTGTAATGTTGAACTGAGATGCTCAGATGTACCATTAAATGATCAAAGTT
This sequence comes from Heterochromis multidens, assembly GCA_015108495.1. Classification (NCBI taxonomy): domain Eukaryota; kingdom Metazoa; phylum Chordata; class Actinopteri; order Cichliformes; family Cichlidae; genus Heterochromis; species Heterochromis multidens. The sequence continues at coordinate 18,436 of VUQS01054798.1, read as the reverse complement.
TTCCTCTTTGCCTCTTTTTTTCTGTGCCGCAGACTGCTCCTGGACATGGTCCCCCGGGTCCGACAAACCAGGAACTACGAGCGCTTTGAGTGATGGATCACAGATGGCGGGTTTGGGAGGGCTGACTGAGTGACTGACAGGATGGGGACTGTAGAGGCACTCCACAGACAATCGTGATCAGTCCTCGCGGTGCCAGTGAAGGCGTCGGTGTCTGTGCAGTCCTCCCATTCAGAGCTAAAATGGAAGATGACAGTGTCAGTGGCACCTTTTTAATGTTTTACAGTTTAATGTACATATAACATGTTCACCTGTTTTTCAGCAGTCAAGGGTGCAGTCTGCTTTTTCATGCTTCCATATTTAAAGAAGAAGGTCAAGAGCTGTGGGGAGAGAGTTAATGTCACTTTTTAAGATTGTAGACAGCTTGGACTGTAACTGTGTCAGTTACACATCATCATCCTGTCACAACAGAGCAGCTTGTTTTTTCCCATGGTTCTTCGAGGCCTTTGCTCAGCTGTGCTATAAAGTGTTGCAGCACAGCAGGTCAAACTGATTAATGTAGCTGATGTAGCAGTAGAGTATTAATGGTGTTTACCTTTTTATGACTAGAGAGAGGATATATATCAATAAAAGGCCGATTTGGCACAGGGAGCAGGTACATATGAACACACACACACACACGTTGAGAGGCTCAGTGACGTCTGATTTGCTGTTTACAATATTTATCCAGACTGTTCTTCTAGCTTACAGTCCTGGAGCAAAAAATAAAATCATCTTTTTTTTGGCATCCTGTCACACAAGAGAGTCAGGATCTGACTCCATTTCACACTGTAACTCTAACAGAAAATCATTTGTACATTCAGAACTTGCGCCATCTACTGACCAAAAGAGGAACCTACAAAATAGAGGTCATGAACATTCATCTAATATACAGTTGTGGTCAGAAGTTTACATACACTCATCATGGAAACGACTGTCATGGTAATTTTGAGCTTTTAATGATTTCTTTGAACTGTTCTTCTTCCAGGTTGGAATGATTGTACAGCATACATCTTTAACGTAAGCACTCAGTTTAAAAAAACAAGAATTGGGTGCATAAGTTTGAAATTATTTTGGATTTTTTTTTAATCCACACAGGATCAAAAGTGTACATACAGAATTGAATATATAGATACACCCCCACTAATATTTGGTTAAATGTCCCTTAGCAAGTTGCACCTCGACCAGGCACTATTGGTAGCCATCAATAAGCTTCTGGTATAATTCTGGCTGGATATTTGACCACTCTTCTTGAAAGAATTGGTAGAGTTCATTTAAATTGATTAGTTTCCTGGCATGGACCCGGCTTTTAAGCGTAGTCCACAAATTTTCAATAGGGTTGAGGTCAGGGATTTGGGAAGGCCATTCCAGAAGCTTAATATTAGCCTCCTTTATCCATTCCAAAACTAGTTTTGATGTGTGTTTGTTATGTTGGAACACCTAATTGTGCCCAAGTTTCAACCATCTAGCTGTTGATTTGTGGTGAAGTTGAAGAATTTGAAGGTAGTCCTCTTTCTTCATTATTCCATTCACTTTGTGCGGTGTACCAGTACCACTGAGAGCAAAACAGTCCCAGAGCATGATGCTTCCACCACCATGCTTGACAGTTGGTACAGTGCACTTACGTTTGAAAGCCTCACCTTTGTTCCTACAAATATCCCTCATTATTGTGGCCAAACAGCTCAATCTTTGTCTCGACTGCCCGTAAAACATTACTCCAGAAGGTATTTGGCTTGTCCATGTGGGCAGCTACAAATTTCAGTCAAGTTTGGAGCTGGGGCTTCTTTCTTGTTCGGCATGTAAAACTCACTTCACTGTGGACAGTGATGCTGGTGTTTCATCAGTTTCCAGTTCATGGCAGGCTTGAGCCTTGGAGGTTCCTACGTTGTTCCTGAACATCCTTACCAGTTTTCTCTCATCTGAGGAGGACAGTTTGGGTCTTCTTCCAGACCTTGGAAAAGTGGCAACATATCCAGATAACTTGTTCTTACATGCAATTGTTTGAACTGATGATCTTGGAATCTGCAGTTGTTCAAAAATGGCTCCAAGAGACCTTCCCAACTTGTGTAAATCTACGTAAAATGTAAACTTCTAACCACAACTTTAGCTGGAGTGTTTAAAGCCTGAACCCTGAGACAAAATTCAACTCATGAGACACATGTAAAGGTAAAAGAAAATGACCTTGAACTTAAATTCTTGCACCCTGTTGACACTGAGCTCATTACAGATACACCTTTCATACTGATCAGCATCAAGTTCACCATGTGACACAAAAACAGATTTGTACTTGAAGCTAAAGGGTCCATCAGCCAATCAAAAGAGGAGCCGAAAGCAGTAGAAAATATTCTTTCAATTATCCCTTTTCCACTTGTACACAGGAATTAAGCTCAGCTGGTTCTTTACCCGAATGCAGTTTTAGGAGCTGAAAACTTTCCAAAAGACTTCCAGAGCAAAGATATTCAGAAACTGAATAAGTCCGACGGGGTGACGACAGCACCCCATGAGCCTTTTAAAAACTTAAGAGACATTGTCTTAAATGTTCTCAAGAACATATCCCAAACTTATCTGGATTTTTCCTTCAATCCATGCATGGAGTGGAGGGAATTTTCATCCTTGGTGGAGGTATGTGGTCTCTGCTCTTGTTTGGTTTGTAACATCTTAGTGCTTCTATCGGGCCGACCTGTCCATGAAGTAAGAGTTCTGTTGATTTGGTTGGGCCTCAGTTGGGCCTCAGTTGTGTTTTTGCACTTTAATGTGGACAGGGTATTTAAAAAAAACACCCCCACACAAACAAATATCAGTGTACATGTGGACAAGGACTCACAGTATTTGTCAAATCCAAGTATTACAAACAGACTAGACAATAAATTTGCTGCAAAATAGCGTCACCATTCCTGGAGCATCCCTCAGACCTCAGTGCATGGACAGTAATAGCAAATGTCTTTAAGAGCATCTAAAGTCTTTGAGTGTCCCTGATGAGCATCAGTAAAAAAAAAAATGTAGATTCTTATACACAACTTTATTTCTTGATTATTGTTTTTTTTTCCTGTTGGGCGCAAAGTTTTACAGTTCTGTTCTCTAAGCATTAATAAATGATTCTAAAATAGGGCACCTATTAGTACTTGTTGACCTTATAACAAATCTTCACATAGACTAAGCCTACATTTCAGTTCTGTTTTTATATTTATTCTTTACTTACTTTTAAACACCACCAGAGCGCAGCTGAAAGAATAAAAACTGTGCACTCTTTGATGCTCATTTAAACATTAATTTCATGTAATACCAATTATAATCTGTCAGATTGTCCTGTATGTGGAGACTGCCTCCTTACAGACTTCTGAGATTTAGCCTTAGCTTGGTTGGTGCAACCACCTCCTCTGACACAAAAGGAGCTGGATTATTAGTGTTTCCAGTCAAGTCTGTGATTAGTGAGATCAAGTAGGAGGATTTCAGTGTTTTGTTGTTTGTATGCTGGAAGAGTCACAGCTTTTGCTCCGTTTGTTTGGCCACATTTGAGTATCCAAGAATGAAGAAGTCCCCCTGTGAGTTTGAGTGGTTGAACTCAGGATGACAGAAGCCTGTTGGTTCACATGTTAGTGTGCGTTTGTTTCCAGTGTCTGATTCTAACAGGAATGAGGAGCAGGACTGAGACTAGTTACTGGATTCAGTTAGAGTGGTGTTAGGGCCTCTGTAGCAGCTCTCGTTACCACCCTTACACATGTGAGTGTTTGTTACCTCCTATGGCTGGTGTAATGAAATCAGTGCTGTGACTTAATGTATCTGTAATGAAATCAGAGCTCACAGTCCTACAAATGTCCACTGTAGAGGCTGAAGTTTGCCATACTGTTTTAAATCAATGATGGCAGCCTAACTGAGAAAAATACTGCATTACATTTCATTAAAGTAAGTCTCTAAGACTTCACACACACACAGAGCAGTGATGGTTTTAGATGTTAAACAAGTCACTATTTTTCCAAGAGTCAACATGTGTCCTCTCTTATATGAAGCTGCTGTTTGTTTTGGGGCTATTTAAAAGGGCCACAGCTACATTTTGAGGCAAATTAAGCATGTTGACATGTGAAACAATGGTGCAGTCATACAGCTGATTCATGTTAATCACCTTCTCATTCATTCCTGCCTGAAAACCTTTTGCCAATTGTGACTCAGTTGCGATGGCAGCAGATCCTCTCCTTGTCTTTTTGGTTTTATTCTGATATTTATATTTCTAGCCACCATCATCATCATCCCCACTGTATTGCAGGACTTACATTGTACGACACAGCTCCTCTCCATCCCAAAGCCTTAATTTTCCTGGTCAGTGTTTATATGAATTGATCA
>VUQS01054786.1:1669-15383 GCA_015108495.1 Heterochromis multidens | reverse complement strand
GATTATACAGCATTAAATTTGATCTGCTGTGGATTCACTCAGTATGGTGTAGCAACTCTGAACTCTGCTGTTTGCACCAAAGGTTGCACATGCTGTAGCAGCACAACAATGAAAGGCTGAGTAATTAAACCTGTTTAAAAGTACTTTCTTATCCCTATAGTAGGTACAATTTGCACCCCATGTGCAAAAAAACTGTTAAGAGATGCGTCCTCTACTAAAAGTGTAAACACATTCAGAGCGTGTAAGTCAGCCTGATGTGAAATTATTTGTGTTTGTGTGTGCAGCAGTGTGTTGTAAAAGAGAGGGAGGTTTTAAAAGAGTGAAAGAGAGAGTGAGAGAGAGAGCAGGCTAATATTAATAGCCTCGCTGACAGTAAGTGTTGGGTTTAGCACTCTACGCTCAACCCGGTACAAGGGGAAGTCGGGAGGGGAAGTGAGAAAAAGACTACATCTTGATATACTGTCCCACCACTGTATTACTGACCACATTATCCACCATGCTACTGTCTGTAGGCCATTTTTAACCATGAATCAACGCACACCTTCTCCCTGTGTCCTGCGACTGGGCGGTACAGTACGACAGGCAGCACTCTGGGAGCTCCGCATTACTTCTGTTTTATGAGCTGAGCAATCATTTTATATGGGGGGGATTTGGTTTTAGTATTGTACACTCCACACGCTGAAGATCGGAGTGTAATGGGGCCCAATGTGAAAGAAGTGGAAATTTACAGTATATTATAAATTTTTGCTGTGGGTTACAATTTGTTACGCGTGGCAAAATTTTGTGATTATTTAGAGGAAGATGTTATTTCTGTGCGTATTCAGTGGGTTTTCGTCAGAAGTTGAGCAACACTGGGCAGTTTTTTGGTTTCACTAATAGCCACATCACGTAACGTTTGAAACAGGTGCCAAATGAAATGCTGGAATAACCGCAAACTGACCAGAATAATATATTAACTAGATGTTTGCATCCGCAGCGTTGAGTGACCGATTTAGCTTCAGCTATTTAAGGGAAATCCTGCAGTCTGTGTGTGTGTGTGTGTGTGTGTGTGTGTGTGTGTGTGTGTGTGTGTGTGTGTGTGTGTGTGTGTGTGTGTGTATTTACACAGGGTTATAGCCACTGGCGGCAGAATGGCGCTTTTCAAGCTGATCATCACTTCCCCCTTCCCCTAAAGACACCGTGTGTACCAAAGTCCACTGTTCTCACATCTGTTTCACTGAGACGAATGTGTTTTTGCAGCTGAATGAATTTCTGATAAGGGAATGACTCTTTATCTGTATCAGCTTTTACGATTAGTGACTACACTTTACTAATGCTTTGCTAATTTAAAATTGGCCTCAGGTCAGTGTTGGTCAGTGGAGCATCTTCTTCATGTGTGACTACTGCCCCCTGATGGCGAAAACAATGCTTGACCACTTGCTTGTTGGACATTTTCTGTATTTAAGGTGTCATATTGATAAAAGGCTGAGGGGAGAAGTACAATTTATGTCATCTGCAGCCTGAGAGACGACAGGATGAAGAGAGGAGACAAAGAGGAGAGGAAGGGGGGAAAGAGTAGAGAGAAAAAGGAGGAGGGAGACTGAGAGTTTATTATGCAGGTGGCAGATATAATTAGTTGGTCGTTGGGCAGATTTGCATGTTTTCACAAAAGGGAAGTAGCGCTGTGTGTGTGTATGTGTGTGCATGTTAAGGAGTCAAAGCAAGAGGGGGGAAAAGGGTTTCAAATGGACACAACAGTTTGTGGTTTCAGACAAATAAAGACTTTTATAATGAAATGGTACTATTGTATAGTAACCAATAAAAAAATAAAAAAAACAGCCACACACACAGACACACACATACATGTGTGTGTGTATATATAAACACCCGCTCACCCACACAAATTATCTCTAGTCCCATCTTTCCTACACACCCTGCTGCCAAAATGCTCCCATGTTTTTGTGATAATATAGAAATTAAAGACTTAAGCTTATTGTCTCCCTCCATTCATTGCTGTTGCTATAGGGACTGTCCCAATTCAACCAGGAAGTGATGTGGTCTTGTAATGAGTGACACACAGTGAGACATTTTTAGTACCAAGTTTCTCCCACGTAAACACCTTGAGTTAAATTTAGAACAAGCAAACACCTTGGGTCAACCTACTCTTATGTTAAACCACTAATTGGAAAGAAAGAATGAATGAATGTGGGCTCAGTGAATGATTCAGCTACATTGTTTGGTCTACAGTGTGTAGGCTCAGGCTGTGACCTGAAAACATTCAACCCTAACCTATCAGAGATGAGCGTCCTGGCCATACTCTTTCCCCTTCTGTCATCTAGATTCTGATCGCTTGCTTCTTAAACATTATTCTGCTGCTCTTTGCACTTTTTATCTGACACATATTTAGGAGTCAGCCTGTCTGACTTGTTTATCTGTGTGTCTTCCTGTTACAGATATCAGGATGTCAAAGCCAGGAGAGGCTGAAAAAGTTGGGGCTGACTCACCAATGGAGGGCACAGGTAAGAAGTGTTGTTCTGAGTGGCAGACAGTAAGCACACACCCACACATATACAAGGTTTAGTATGGATTATGTGTGTAAAAAAAACAAAAAAAAAACAGAACTGCACATGTATGACCTGAGAAATTGCAGCTGTAAGTTGATGCTGTGATGAAGATATGATTTATCACTTTTTCCTTTGCCACCCACACAGATTCAGAGCGGAATGGACCAGAATCAAATCATCAGGTACATGTGAAACCTGTGTATTTACCTTCATCTCCCACCGCTTTCATCTTTTTCTAATTGATCCACCTAAGAAAATTCAGTGTTGCAAACACACTCCCGCTCACTGTCCTACATGAAAAAATATATTTACTTGCAACATTTTGATAATGGAGCTCCATCAAGCCTGTTTTTTCTTTTCTTTTTTTGTTGTTTTCTGTTTCCACCAAAAGTCAGTACTTCCAGATAACTAACCATCACTTCCCTCATCGATTAGTCCTACAGGTATTTGCAAGTAACATTGCAAGCTAAAAGAAGACAGTGCTTTCAAACAACTTTACACACAGTCAGGAATTCAGACATCCATTTTTTAGCAAAGAAAACAGAAAAGATGGAGTATAATGCATTTTAAAGTAATTTTTGATGGTAATTTCTGAAGTTGTGTCTAATTCTCCTCTTCTAGGCTCAGTCAATGAAAGCCTGTCCCTTTCCTCTGTCACCAAATCTGAGCAGCACCAAGGTGAGTGTGCGAATTTGCGTGTGTGTACACGTTACTGAACTGCCTGTGTGTGTCTGTGTGTGTGTCTGGGCCTGCGTTTGTGCATCTTTTGTGTCTCAACGTCACACGCTGGGTTTTATTGACAGTATGGCTGCCTCAGCTTTGTGTTCATTTCTATGCACTGAATTACTCTTTTGTCACGCTCGACGTTGAGGTTGATAATGTGTCGACTCTCCACCCAGTCCCGAATGTAAACAAGTTTGCAAAGAGTAGAGAGTATGATGGCACTCGTGCTTTTTACAAAGCCTTTTCAGAGCTGAAGTAAATCAGAAATATTAGTTCTCACCAAAAGGTGAAATCTTCCCAATTTGCATACCCCAAGAGATATTCAAATTAGTATGCTGGAAAAGGTCCCCTCTGCCAGTTTGAACATGCCTCGTCCTAGGAAGAAAGATCAACTCATTGAAGGGGGGAAAAAAAAGTCTAGTGGAGTTTTATTTTATCACACAGACTGGGGACACATTTCTAATCACTTCACTGGGGACCCATTAAGACCATTACTAGAAATTACACACTGAGAACATTTAAAACTTCATAATGATTTAGCCTAGTGAGCTATGTGTCTTAAACATGGCTGAATTCTTGTAGACTGAGGCCCTCTCCATAGCAGCAGCTCAGGGGGGATGAATTATGCCACAGAGTTTAAGTAAAGGGCTCTAGGTAGCAATTAATTAGTCCAATATTATATTAAATTTTTTTTACATATGGATATCTATAAGAAGATGACATTTGCTTACACAGTCTTAGTCTTTACAAAATAAAAGGTCTAAGATAATTACAAACAGGTTTATATTCAATCAAGCCTTAATTCTAGTGCTGGTGAAGGCCTTCTAACCGTCACATTTCTGTATTTGTTTTCCTGTTATGTCTTCATCTCAGAATAAGATGGAGGAGTGTGCTGACATGTCCCCAGCCCTCCCTTCCTCTCATGGCCCAACCCCCTCACAGACCGCCCTGCAACACACACAGCTTATGCTGACCGGCTCCCAACTAGCAGGGGTAAGACAGACTTAAAGAACACCCACATAAGCACGCACTTGGCTTTTGCTTTTGCCTTACTTGCTCCTCTTGTGGTGCTTTTTGAACACCTTGTTTCCCTTCTCTGTCACCCTTGTGCATTTCCCACTCTGTCTTGATTTCTTAATCCTCTCCTCTCCTTGCTTCTCCTCTGCTCTCTCCTCTCTTGTCCTTTTCACCAGTTGACAGCTCTGTTGCCGGCACAGCAGCAGTTGTTGCTGCAGCAGGCTCAAGCGCAGCTCCTGGCTGCAGCTGTGCAGCAGTCCAATGCAGCCCATGCAGCTCACGCTGCCCACGCAGCCGCCCAAGCCAATCAGCAAGCTCAGGCAGCTGCAGCAGCAAATCAGCAAGCCCAGCAGCAGCAACAGCAGCAGCAGCAAGCGGGTCAAACGGGGCAGCAGACTCAGTCGCAGTCCCAGGGACACGGACAGAGTACACAGGAGCAGAGCGCCCAAAGTGTCCCTGTCCCACCTCCTCCATCCCAGCTCACCCTCTCCCAGCCAATCCAGCTCACTGCCCAGGTACTGGCTGCCATGAAAGCCACTTCCTGATGAGCAGCATGATTGAGGAACTGCTATCAATGGATCAGCTCATAATGCATGTCTACTGTAGATTTCGTGATTCACAGTTTCCACCTTGCATGAACGCACACATTTTCCTTTTCTTGACTCTGACGTGACAGAAAAAGTTTTTCCTTCTGCTTCTACGTGTTCTGTTCATATACATTTCATATGCATTCTTTCCTCAGCCGGAGGCATTGTGTATAACATACTAACACATTTTAATGTGACTAAACCGTCCTTCTATTCTTATAATTTAAGTCTTATTATCTGTCTGATCTGTGTGTTCTCTCTCATCTGGAAAGGACATTCAGCAGTTGCTGCAGCTACAGCAGCTGGTTTTGGTCCCTGGCCACCCACTCCCATCTCCTGCCCAGTTCCTCCTTCCACAGGCACAGCAGAGCCAGCAAGGTGGGTAGGCCCTTTATGGCAGAATAACTTTATAGATAAAGACATTTAGACACATATTAAATATAAAATTGATAATATTCTTCTTTAGGACTCCTATCGACACCAAGTCTTATTCCGCTACCTCAGCAAAACCAGGGGAGCCTGCTCTCTGCTCCAACTAGAATGGGGCTTCAGGCACAGGTACAAGGAAACTCTAAAGCTTTAGTCAGTGGAAAAGAAAAACCAAGCCTCAGCAGCACGAGTCATTAACAAACACTTCTGTTTCTGTCTCACTCTCACTTTCATTCCTCTGATGCACCCGCTGCAGCGAGATAAGGGGGTGGAGGTGAGTGGTGGAGGTTTGACCACGGTGCCTTCCGTGACCTCTCATCCCGAGGACCCCAGTGACCTGGAGGAGCTGGAACAGTTTGCCCGCACTTTCAAACAAAGACGCATCAAACTGGGCTTCACACAGGTAGTGAGACACCCCTCTACGCCAGCACTACGTGGTTTTTGGTGAATAAAGTTTAATTTCTTTGTTTTTAATCTCTCCACCAGGGAGATGTAGGCTTGGCCATGGGAAAACTGTATGGCAATGACTTCAGTCAGACCACCATCTCCCGCTTCGAAGCTCTCAACCTGAGCTTTAAGAACATGTGCAAGCTGAAGCCACTGCTGGAGAAGTGGCTGAATGATGCAGGTGAGATCACAACAGTCACCAAAACTGGAATATCAGATTCAGATAGAGATGATTCACTGTATTTTCCAAAAAGTGCAGTTACACAGAGTAGGTGTTATGACTGTAGTCAGTCAAGCATTAACCCTGTGTGAACATGCTGGTGAATTTGCCCTTCAGAGACCATGTCCATAGACAGTACCCTGCCCAGCCCCAGCTCCCTGTCCTCGCCCTCTCTGGGCTTTGATGGGGTTCCCTCTCGCCGCAGAAAGAAGAGAACCAGCATCGAGACGAATGTACGTGTGGCCCTGGAGCGCTCATTCATGACGGTAAGATGAGTCAACTTTTTATTACAGTGACTCTTTTTTTTTTCTCTGTTACCCAAGAATCTTTTATCTTAATTCCTTTCATGTGTGCAAAGTACTTGGTGTTTTTCAAAGGTTCTACACAAATAAATGTAATTAAATGTAGTTTAAAACATGGAAAAAGCAGATTAAAGATTATCACTGATTTACTTTTTTTGAATTGATTGATTTTGTGTAAGTAAATTGACCTTGACTTGGCCCAAATACAAGATCCACTGAGGCAGACTGATCTGACAGTAGCTGGCTTCACCCCTCTTAAAGTGTTTTTCAGTATAAATAAAGATGTTTGTGGTTTCCTGTCACCACTGCATATGGCCTTGTTGTCAGCCTCACAGCACTTGTAACAGACACACTGGTTAATGAAGCTGAAGGCTTTATTTGATAGTAAAGTAATTTGTGTATAAAGCTTTTAATTTTTTTGTAATTTTCAGATTTTGTTCATTGTGGTTGTGAAAATTATTGATGTCTTTCTGTTGTTAATGTTTTCCATCGCGCTGCTTCCTGCAGAACCAGAAGCCTACCTCAGAGGAGATCCTGTTGATCGCCGAGCAGCTCAACATGGAGAAGGAGGTGATCCGGGTCTGGTTCTGCAACCGCCGGCAAAAAGAGAAGCGCATCAACCCAAGCAGTGCCACCCCTCCTCTGCCCAACCAGCCCCCCACAGCCCCACCAGCGCACAAAGCCCCCTGCTACAGCCCTCACATGGTACGCCTAGTCCTCGCAGCATCTTTCCCAAATGCGTTTTAACCAAGAGTTGGTAATAAACATGCCACTGTCTGCTTTCCTTTCTGAAAGATGTCCAGCCAGATGTCACAGGCCGTGACCAGTCTCAGCAGCACAACGGTGACCACCATGTCCTCCGTCTGCCCTCTGACTTCCAGCCTCACCTCCACCCACCCCTCTCTCAGCTTAACCCACACCCCTCTCAGTTCCACTCCCTCCCCGGTAACTCCACCTCCTCCACCTATTCCTCCCCGCAGCACAGCCAGCCCGGCCACCCCCAGCCACAGCACACTCAACCTTAACACAGGGTAAGAGGCCATGAGACCTTCACAGCAAAGCACCTCAGAGCACCTCATACCACAGCAGCTTTCACCCAAATAAATGCATGTTTGCCAATACTAAAAGAGGGATCTATTTTTTTTCTTTCTCATCAAAATTGAGGGTGGCTGGTGTTCTATGATTGACAGATTTGATACCTCTCTGAGTTTGACTTTGGCTGATTTTCTGCAAATAAAACTGACTTGACTGTATTTCCAGTGGCGTTGAATGAAACGTCATCTCTGGTGCTCGCAGTGTTTTAAAGTTAAAGTCAGGAAAATCAAAAGCAACAATTCACTGCAGAAAAAGAAATGTTCCAGTTATTATTGACAACCCATATTTATACTTAAATTACCTTTTACTGAAGAAAATACACTCTATGCAAACAGGAAACTGATGTGCAAAGGTAATTGTTTAAAGCTGTGACAAGTGCATAAAAAATGTATTTGCCTTCACTGTCAGCAGAAATATCAGAAAATATACATAAAAATATGTGAAGGAAAAAAGGGGAAGTGTTGTGCTCCCTTTTAACTCCGTATTCCACTAGAGTAGCTCTGCATAATTCATAATAATCCTGAATTATCTTATACCAGGTTATGGTGCAGCCCCTTAGTTTATCTCCCTTTAAGCCAATTTTCTTTTGATTGTCTGCTTCTCCTAAACAAGACTTAAACAGCAGGTGAGTGGGGCTAATGTGCTCACAGCCAGAGCTGTGTGAGTATATTCATTCTCACGGACATTATATGGAGTCAAGAGTAGAGTGAAAAAAGTCTGAAACTGAGTATTTAGAGCAGTCTGAACCCCGAATGTTAACCTGAAGCTTTGGTCACATTTAATATGACTAATATTGTTAAATGAAAAAGCGTAACATTTAAAACAAATCTATTTGCATGGTTAGATAGTAACCTAACCTACCTTTCACATGAAGTCAGAGTTGAATTATTGTTTTTAATCACTTTATCTTTGTCTACAGTGTCAAAACACAGCTACATACAACCACACTTTTCCATAAACATTGCTCACAATCAGTACTGCAGCTTTGCACACTCGGTTCACCTGCAGTTTGTAATTAAATGCTTTCTACTGTACACACACACACACACACACACGTACACACAGACAGTGACTGTTTGAGCACATAAGCATTAACTGATATCCCAGTATGCCGCTGGGTGCCACTGCTTCCCCTGTGCAGCAGTGCATACTAACCCTGTGTGTGTATGTGTTGATGTGTGACTTTTGTGTTCACAGCTTATGGCGAATGGGTAAAAAGAATGGTGACGTGTCTAACTACATCACCGATTTTGCTGCAAACTTGAGGTGAATACGACAGAAGCACACACATTACACACTTTAGACAGTTCGAATGTATTTTTCTATTTATGTATATTCTGTGTTAAAATGAATAATACTTGTTAAGTTGTTCTGTTTCTTTCTGCATTTCTAATCTCTTGTTTGCATCTGTGCAGCCAACAGTCAGCAAACCGCTGCTCTTTATATGTACAGGGATGAATTTGCCCTCTGCCTGTCCTTGCCACTAAACCTGCTTTTTTTCCCCCCTCACCTTTTCTCCTCTGCCTGTCTCTGTTCGTGTATCTGCTTGCACATGTATTGTGCTTGGTGTGTGTGTGTGTGTGTGTGTGTGTGTGTGTGTGTGTGTGCCATAACAGGAACACTGTGATGGGAGTTAACACAGGGATGAATCAAGCCCTCCTCGGTAACAATCCCCTGGCCACTATCCAAGGTGTGTTTGTGTGTGTGAGAAAGAGAGACACATTGAAAGGCAAATAGGAGAGAGGGGAAAAAAAAGATGGAGAAAGCCTACCCTCAGCACCTCTGATAAACAGAATATAATTAAAAGGTCAAAGCTGAGGTGGAGGTGTACAATAATATTTCATTTCTTGAACAGTCTTAGGGTCAGAGAATATATAAACACCCATCTTCAGCACAAAAGTGTAGTGCATCTTCCTCCTCTAAAACTGTTAGAGAAGCCATCTCCTCAAACACACCTACACACATAAATGTTAAAACTCACCCATACATAAACCTTCCTACACTCGAGAACAAGGCAAGAATAGCACAAAAAAACCTTTTTGTGTCCCATAAGAGTGATCAGTGAAGAGTCCCAACTAATGTCAGTTTAGCAGAGCTAATTTTTAAACTTGCTTTGTGGGGTGACAGTGAGAAGGGGGAGGGAGACGCAGTGAAAAGAGAAGTGTGAGGATGAGTAATACAGTTATACATGGTGGGTGAATCAGGTCGCACAGGCTGATTACCGACTGGAGACACGGATGAATGGGCAAACAAGTGTGTTCATCCACAGTTGAGAGAGTTGCAGAGAAGAAGAATAAAGTTATTTGTCATACATTATCATCTACATCCATGAACCCATGAATCAAGTGTCTGTGTGTGAGTGACGGTGGTGGTTTACGTTAATGTGTGGGCTTGTTTTTTGTCTCTGTGCTGTTTCACTCATCCTTATCTTTTCATCTTTTCACTTAATTATCAAAATATGTGGAGAATTTGAGGGAAAACATCACCAAAAACCTTTTTAAGGCAATCTGTTTGGGAAGTTCTTCATAAGTCATTTTTCAGTTTTGGTGTTTTTTCAATGTAAATATGTGTATCTGTAATAGAACTGACATAAGACTTTTAGATTGTAGTCAGAGTATCTTAAGTCAGAGGGGGATTTTAGTCTTAAAACACCACTGAAAAAACAAAACATCACTGAAAAGCTAGAAAAACATTTGCACACCAAAAGTGGCCTCAATAGGCTGTAAAGCGGTGAACCCACAAGACATTCTGCACTGTAGAGTCTGGTGGCGAAATGCTTCTGTTAAAGTGCCCATATGATGCTTTAAGTCTTCCTCTTTCCTTTTAAAGAGACTTATTATGTTTATTTCCTCTTGCTTTCATTCCCGGACTCTACTAGAGTAGCTTTGCATGATTCACAGTTAAAAATAATCTTTATTTATCTTTATGCAGCCCTACAGTTTATCCACCATCTTGAAGAAGCTGTTTTGTTAGCTCCTCTCGCTGTAAGGTTACACATTTCTTCTCATTGGCTGCCCCTTGCAAATTGAAGATTTAAACAGCAAGTGGGTGGGGCTTCTGTGCTAACAGCCAGATCTGAGATGACAACATTAAGGATATCTGCTCTCACTGACATCATACAGAGCCAAGAGTAGGAAAACAATGTCTTGAACCAGTCTTTCACAGCAGGCTGAAGTCTGAACTTTTAGGTTACTTCTGAAAACATTGACCTCATTATTAGGACATAGTTACAAAGAAGAAAAGTACACACACACACACACACACACACACACACACACACACACACAGATCTCAAATCTAGGCCAAAGGCCAAAGTTATTCTTTCTCACAGGACTCTTTGCTGCTGAACTGTCTGAAAAGAATCGTAAAACAGAGGGCACAGTTTCACTGTGTGATTTTTTTTGATGTAGTTTCTCATTTTGGTGGGTATGTCAGAGGTGTTAACCAAACAGCAGTGGCATGTGTATGTATAAACACAATGGATTAGCTGCCATAGGTGCAGGTGCTTGTGCAACATAAGGGGGTGTTAAACTGTTTCTGTCTCCATGTTTTGCATGCAGCCCTGACTGTAGCTTTCCTTCAGATACATCGCTGTGTAAGACATAGTGGTTTGACTTTACTTCCTCGCTCAGCTGCTTCTGCCAACTCTAAAATGTCTCAGGGGTCTCAAGTCTTCAGGCACTACTTGGATCTGAAGAACTGAACTTTTTCTTACTTGATTACTTTTTTTATGACAATATGCCACAACAATAGAAGAAGATGGTAGTGAGACCTGCTTTGATGTACGGTTTGGAGACGGTGGGCCATTAAAAAGACAGAACGCAGAGCTAAAGATGTTAAGATTTTCATTGGGAGTGACTAGAATGGACAGGATTAGAAATGAGTACATCAGAGGGACAGCTCAGGTTGAGCGGTTTGAAGACAAGGTTAGAGAGGCAAGGCTGAGATGGTTTAGACATGTGCAGAGGAGGGATAGAAGATATATTGGACAAAGGATGTTGAAGATGGAGCTGCCAGGCAGGAGGAAAAGAGGAAGACCACCGAGAAGGTTTATGGATGTAGTGAAGGAGGACATGCAGAGGGTTTGTGTGACAGAGGAGGATGCTAGAGATAGGGTGAGATGGAGGCAGGTGATCCACTCTGGCGACCCCTAATGGAGCAGCCGAAAGAAGACATGCCACAACAATAGAAAATATCCTCAGATAATTACTAAGGTGGCTAATGCTACACTTTTTCTGCTCTCTACAGCCAAATTCTAAAAGGTCTTATTGACAAATGTTTGTTTTTTTCAGACAACAGAACAAGCATTAGTGACTATAATACAGGCAGTTAAGTTAATGTTAAGCAGCTGAAATCAAAGCCACAGGTTTTGCCATAGTGTAGTGGAATTAATACATTTGTCTTGCATGCAAAAGATCCCCCGGTTCAAGACCAGGAGGAGAGCCAACCCCAGCCTCAGGGGGGTCACCAGCTAGTGTACTCCTACTGCTGGTCCCAAGCCAGATAAATGGGAGAATTGAGTCAGGAAGGGCATCAAATCTGTGCCATAACAAATATGTGAATCCATCTGCTGTGGTGACCCATTGGGAATAAGGGAGCAATCAAAAAGTACACTTGATTGTGCTGAATAGTACAGAAGCAATCAACGGTTTTGTTTGTGTGTGACCTCTATTAGACAGCTATGCTATTTATGTATGTAACCAACACTGCCTCACTTTCAACAGAGCAGGGTGAAAATAGGCAGCATGAAAATATAAAAGCATGCAAACCTATTTCAGCAAATCCCTAAAATAAAATAATCCTGCAGATGAGCATAATATGGGCATTTTAGCAAAAGGAACACATTTTTTTAAACAGTCAAATTTTGCCTTCTATCTTTGGAGCAGCCTGTGTATGAAACAGCCAATCACAAACCTTGTTTCTATTGCAGTCAGATCTCAGATCAGCTAAACTGATGCAGTGCTGTAACTGATCCCCTAAGATTAGCTTGCTGAAGATATTTCACAATGTTCAATTATTTTTAACAAGCTGTTATGTCTCGCGTCAGTGTGTTGAAATAGAGACTTACATTAGTTTGAGATTTTGGGAAATAACATTTTCCCACTTTTTTTCCTAACACCCACTTTGTGCGAAATGAAATGAGTTCAGGCTCGTTCTCAGGGTGGGATCTGTGCTGTAGGAAATCATTTACTTCAGCAGTGGTAGGTGAAGAAGCCTGAGGGAAGATGATGGACCTCTGTTACTAAACTAAAGATGATGAGTGCCCAAAAGAAATAAAAAGAAAAAAAATCCCAAATACTAAAAACCAAAACTTAATATAACATTGATTTTATATTCTGATATACTGTGAAAGTGTCTTCTGGCTGTGGTGGGAGATTTTATTAACCTTTTTTCTCTCTCTGCCTCAGCCCTAGCAGCCA
Organism: Heterochromis multidens; assembly: GCA_015108495.1. Classification (NCBI taxonomy): domain Eukaryota; kingdom Metazoa; phylum Chordata; class Actinopteri; order Cichliformes; family Cichlidae; genus Heterochromis; species Heterochromis multidens. The sequence continues at coordinate 2,600 of VUQS01054786.1, read as the reverse complement.
GTGGTGGCCATCTACCTCTTTCCACTCTTGAGGGTGGGAGCAAGGTGATGCTGGGGGTGTCTGGGGGCCAAGGAGGGGGCCTCCCCTCCTCCCTCTTCCTCAACCACCCCGCGCTCCTCCACATGGGCCAGAATCCCAACGCCGGACTGGTCAGCACCGCTGTAGCCAAAGTCTCCCAGCCCTCGCCCTTCCCCTCGGCCAGCAGCATCAGCCCCACACCCTGCTCCCCCTCTCCCTGCTCCAGCCCTGCCTCTTCCTGCTCCTCCAGCGAAATGGCACACAGCCCGCCTTCTCTGGGTGGGGCCAAGATTGAGTGACCGCAACAAGGGCCAATCAGAGAGGAGGAGGAAGGAGGCTGCGAGAACCTCGCCTTTCACACCAAAGCTATCTCTTTCTCTCTCTTGTGCTCTTCTTCCGTAATTTTTTTTTTCCTCACTGGCTCTCTCTCTCCTTCTCTCCCAGTCTTTCGATGCCAAAAATACACAGAATGAAAGAGGAGAGATGGAGGGAAAGAGGTGAAAGAGGGGAGAAGGGGGGGAAAGGGGAAGATTGAAACCAAAAATCTTTATCTATCCAAAAAAAACGATGGAAAGGAGGCAACGTGGGACCTTTTTGTCAAGAACACGTGATGTCGACATGGCACCTCTCCACTCTTTCTGAAGGAAAGCAAGCCAATGACTCTTTAACAAAGAGATGGCAGAGGTGCACGTCGAAGTGCATAAACCAAAAATGACAAAAGAAAAACTTTACTATATGACAAAGGAATGGAGCAAGGACAAAAAAAAATGAAGAAGAGGAGGACTTTGCTTTCTTTTTTTTTTATTGTTATTATTATTATTAATAAGAAAAGCTGCGGGTCTGAAGGAAGAGGAGTGGGGTGGATACGTTTAAACCAAAAATTTACCTGAGGAGGCGGCGGAGGAGGAACACA
>VUQS01054782.1:0-10109 GCA_015108495.1 Heterochromis multidens | reverse complement strand
CTCAGCAGCGATGGCGCGCTGCTTATGCAGTTCAACAACCCGACCACGTTCAAGAAGGGAAAGTTTTTTTTGCCTTTGCCATCAGAACGTCATGACAGTGTGACTACCTGACAGAAAATGGCAATGAATCCACATTTTTGCACAGATTTGGCCTTTTAAAGGCATGTGGTCCTAAACTTTTGATCAGCTGTGAAACAGCCTGTTTCAGTTTAAGCGTTGTTTTCAATACATTGCATGCTCAAAAAAATGTTTTGTCTCACTCCCATTTCTTCTTGTTGCGTGTTGAAGCTCTACTTGGAACCTTGTTACGATCCAACCATGCAACATATGATTTTTTGCCATTTTTCAAGTGGTCTTAAACTTTTGATCAGGACTGTATAACACTGGAATTGCATTCAGTAGAGGTAGTAGTGAAGGTGGACGAGTTCAAATACCTGGGGTCAACCGTGCAAAGCAACAGTGCACAAGAGAGGTGAAGAGTGCAGACAGGGTGGAGTGGATGGAAACAACTGTCAGGGGTGATTTGTGACAGAAGGATAGCAGCAAGAGTGAAAGGTAAGGCTTACAGTGAGACCTGGTATGATGTATGGTTTGGCATTGACAAAAAGACAGGAGGCAGAGCTGAAGGTGGCAGAGCAGAAGATGCCAAGATTTTTTTTAGGAGTGGGCAAAATGGACAAGATTAGAAATGAGTACATCAGAGGGACGGCTCAGGTTAAACATTTTGGAGACAAAGTTAGAGGCAAAGGTGAGATGGTTTGGACATGTGTAGAGGAGGGATAGTGAATATATTGAGCAACAGATGTTGAAGATGAAGCTGCCAGGCAGGAGGAAAAGAGGAACAAGGATATCTTTTAGTGGCAGTTTGTTGTATAGTCAGCAGAAATCACACAACCATCAAGTAAAATGCAATAAATATATGAAAAAAGCAACATTAACATTAAGACAACAGAGAAGATTCTTGATATAGCGAAGGAGGACATGGAGAGTTTTGGTGTGACAGAGGAGGATAGGATGAGATGGAGGCAGATGATCTGCTGTGGTGTCCCCTAAAGAGAGCAGCCTGAAGAAGAAGAAGATGCACTGTTTTGATGTGTGCTCCACACATAAGAAAAGCAATGGGAGAAAAAAGATTTTACTGCTTAACTTGGAATACTGGACGCAGAGAAGGCACATTTAGAACTTCAGGCTAGGTTTTCTTTCAAAAGAGGAAGGCTCTGTAAAGAAACACTGAATAGCTTGAGGGAAACTGAGGGGAAGCAGAAAGGTGAAACTGAGTATAATAACAGGCCACTGCTCTTTAGTCTTGTGTTTTTTCAGTTGTCAGTTCAGAGTTTAGTATTTTCATATTATGTCAAAGAGCGTCAATGCTTTCATTAGTGTTTTCACTGCCTGAACAATTCCAATGTTGTTTTTTTCAGGTATTTTATGCATTTTTTTTTTTACTCCTACTTTGGGCAACTCACTAGTTCTTTTATTCGGACATTTATACGTGCAGAATCTGTAGATGGATTTAATTGACTTGAAACATAAAATCCTGTCATATGAGAAAATAAAAATATTAAATATTTCCTAGTTCTCCTTAAAAATGACTATAATTAGTTAGCCGGCTATCAGAATTATTGTATAATTGGGCGTGGTGTATATTTGCAGGAGTGTATTCGAGCCCTGGGCAGAAACAAACCACACACTCCATTTAGAGCCAGCAAGTTAACCCAAGTGCTGCGGGACTCGTTCATAGGAGAAAACTCCAGAACATGCATGGTAAGAAAACAACATGTACCCACTGTAGACAGAAGCACTATAGATAATGTGATAACAGATTTGGACGCAGTTCTGGTAAATGCCTGGCTCATTTTTTTTCCTCAACAGATTGCGACCATCTCTCCTGGGATGGCGTCTTGTGAAAATACACTGAACACTCTGAGATATGCCAACAGGTAAGAGAGATTCTGCTGAAAGGCAAAAACGATTCAAAGTATCAAGTATCATGTTAAGATAAATGTTCATATCCTACATTGAGTTATAGTTTCAAATTTATACATCATCATTTTACAGTAACTATCCTGTCCCTCAGACTTTGTCAAGTTCCATACTTTTATGTATTTTACAAGATTCACAGTCAAAAAAGCATTATTTAGGTCATCCTCAATCAGAAACAAGCTTCTATTCCTTTAAGCCAGCTTATTGGCTGCCCCTCACAAACAGAAGGTTTGAAATTTGGCTATGTTTAGTATGCACATCCACCATTGTAACAGTATAGAAAATAAAGAAAAGCATTGTCAGTCCTATTTAAAATTTAAAGCTGTAAAACCAAAACAATTGTCTAAAAGGCTTTAAAACAGTTTACTAAGCAGGTGAGGTGGAACAATTCAGTCAGGTGAAAATTCTCTGGGTTTCTCATTTATGGGAGCAATTTAACATTACATAAAAAATATTTCTTAGTGTTTTAAAAGCTTTAAAAGATAAGTCTGGTTAATTTGATAGAAGTGTTTTTTGAATTTTGAATTTTTTCACCAACATAACTCAGAATGTTTAATGATGAATTTGTGTCAAACATAAATCCAGAAATACACACATCTTGTTGGCATCTCATTTTTCTAGAAAATACTGACTCCCTGTCAGGAGTAGTCTCAGTTATCTGTGTGCCCCGTTTGTCTTTCTCCTCTGGTGAATGAATTTATAAAAATGTAAAAAAGAAAAGACTACCTGACATAACATGATCCTCTCCTGCCTCCACTTGTTGCTGTGTGTTTCTCTCCCCTGCCATGCTTTTTTTTTTTTTTTCCCCCAGAGTAAAGGAATTTGGGATAAGTCCCTCAGACATTCCCTTCTCCCAGAGTGGGGGCGGAGGAGGTCGCTCTGAGCTCTCTCCTACCTACGAGTATGATCACTTTGCTATGTCTCTCAACATTGTCCTCCAGAATAAGTTACCTCCATTTTGGCATTTGACATGAAGCCAGGCAGATACTTTGTGTGTGTTTCCAAAAAGTGCCAGATCATTGAATGGTCCTGGCATTAATGACACCCCTCAAACTACACGTGAACCCAGAATTGCTATGTCAAAAATTCAACCTGAATGTAAACCAGGGTTAAAATGAAACAAAGTTCACGAGGTGTCTGCCTCATTTGGCTTATTGTTTACCCATTTTTATTGCTTTTTACATTAAGTCATTTACTTATTTGTTCATCTTGTTTTATTTTTGTCAACAAATCCTACAAAAAAAATCAATAATGAATGTACTCTTCTAATAAGTATTACTTAATACTTGATTACTTGATTATTCCACTTCCATAAAGGAAAACACACCAGTGAGCTACACTGTTGCACTGCATTACATGTTACATGCTCACTGTCATTTATTGTGTTTTAATCCCACATGCACATCATCATACTGCAAATGAATATTAACTAGAGCAGGGGTGTCAAACATAAGGCCCAGGCCTCTTTAGCTTGCTTTGAACATTGTTTGAACATTAGCCATCAAGCTAAATGAGGATGCAGACAACTTCTCGCTGTGAGTCAGGGGCTTTCATGTGTCCTGTTGATAGTTCCCAACATCTGACAACTGCACCAACAAGTTGGGCTTCCTTTTGACAGTTTACTAGACTTGAAGTATTTTGTTGGGGTTCTCCCTCTATTGTTGTAGACTCTTTACCTTATAATATAAAGCACCTTGAGGCAAACTGAATAAAATTAAAAGTAAGTTAACAATTCATTCATACAGTAATGAACTGATTCTTATATAGTGCTTCTCTACTCTACCTGAGCACTCAAAGCACTTTATACAACATGCCTCATTCACCCATTCACACAAGCACTTTTCTAACATTCATACTCCAATGGATGCATCAGAGAGCAACTTGGGGTTAGTATCTTGCCCAAGGATATTTGGCATGCAGACTGAACCAGCCTGGGATTAAACCACCAACCTTCTGATTAGTAGATGACCTGCTCTACCTCCTGAGCTACAGCCACAATAATGTGCAGTAATAAGGTATAGTTGACAAAAACAATTGCACAGCAACCTGATTTCTCCACAAAGCACACCATTTGAGAACTTTCTGTTTAGTTTTCATTATTATGCCAAGAAAGAGAGTTCTATTTTTGAATTTTTACAATATGTTTAGTTTTTTTTTGTTGGTTCTGATCTTTTTGTAGGATTTGTTGGCAAAAATTAAAATCACCACATCTTACCAGCTTAAAGTTGTGTGTCATCCATCTGATGCATGTGACCCACTTTGTTCCATCTCTAGATCCCAAATTCAGCAGAAGTGTAAACTTTTTTTTATCTTTGTTCTTCGGGGGTTTCTTTCATCAGTCATTTGTTGACTTTTTTTTTTAATTTTTTTTTTCCAGACTTGAGTTCCCAAAACCTGCATGAAGTGCTGCTTCATCATCATCTTCATGTTTCTTTCTCATAACTCACAGTATTCATCATTGCTTTCTTCCCGTGGCATGCTGAACGACATGTCAGCGACGTAACACGTCTGTATATTTCTTATGTACAGCTACACACCATTGTTGCTCACCTCAGCAGTAGTTGCAGTCGTCATATTGTTGGTTTACCCACAGTGCTGATATGTTGTCAGGGTGAAAGAGCTCACAGTGGACCCTGCGGTGGCCATGATGGAGGGCCATCAGGGAGGACACATCACCCAGCTGGAGGTGCTGGAGGCTCAGTGGGGAGTGGGGAGCTCTCCACAGAGAGACGATCTGAAGCTGCTCTGTGAACAGAACGTAAGAACAACATCTGCTGCCCACGCACGTTACCGTGACAGAAAACATCTGAACCCACAGCAGCTCTTTGTGAAAAATATAGTTGCTGAGTTTCCACACTGACTCTTACCTCAGCAGGGAACTGAAGCCTCTTGAACAGCCAGATGATACCGTTCACTAATGCACAAATGTTCTTTTTTTTTATTGAATTCTTTCTTTATATATTTTCATACTGTGTCTCTACTTGCTTTGACTTTTATTGTGAAATGCTGTGTGATGTCTGCTTGGTTGCTTCTGACATCACTGCAGGCAATAACAGAACAATGCAATTTCCATATCAAACTACAGTTTCAACAGAATAAATGATGCAGCCCTGAGTCTGTGCACAGCCTTTCATCTTGTCTTTCTCTGCAGTCACTTTATTTTTTTACTTTATCATCTTAGCACTCATTTAGACTTTGTTGCTGATGATAGGATTTAATGATAAAAAAAAAAAGTAGCTGTGGGTTTTGGTAAATTTATTTATTGCTTGGAATTTATGTACAATAATTTCCTTTCGTACAGTTTAAATTTGCATACATTTCCTGTAATGTTTCGACTGCAGTTTTAAATCCATAATCACAACAGTTTTTGGTTTTTTTATTGTAGGAGGAAGAGGTTTCCCCGCAGCTCTTCACTTTCCATGAAGCTGTCTCTCAGCTGGTGGAGATGGAGGAGCAGGTGCTGGAGGATCACAGGGCTGTGTTCCAGGTACAGCAGGCCAGAAAAATCACGTGTAGAACAACAAAGTGAAAAAACTAAATCTCTTCAAAATTCCAAATTTCCATTTAAATCTACAAATAGTAGGAACTCAATAATCGTTTGTCGCTTTAGTTTTTGTTAAGCCTAGCCGCACCTCTCTCAGCAGCTAGCCTTTCTATAGCCTTAACCTTTATCTGTGTGGTTAGATGGCTTTCTTTCTTTTCTTTTTTTTCTTTTTTTTTGTATTGCCTGACCCGAGTTCAGTTGATATCTTCAACACAATACGTAGATGCATAAAGTCATTGCAGTTGTTTGTTGATAGCTTTAATCCATTTTGAAGGTTTTAAACTGTTTTTAAACACAGTAATTTACAGTAACTACCTTAAAAGTTGTCATATTTTTTTATGAACAGGGACAGTGTGTCATAACACAAGTTTGACCCACTTTTGCCTTTGTAGGCAGTATAAATTTGAAACCATACAGAAGCTGTTGAACTGCATCTTTGTCCCTTACAGGAGTCAATCCGCTGGTTGGAGGACGAGAAGGTGCTTCTGGAAATGACAGAGGAGGTGGACTATGATGTTGAATCATATGCAACTCAGTTAGAACAAATCCTGGACCAGAAGATAGACATTCTTACTGAGCTAAGAGGTAAACATCATGCAGTTCCCAAATGTTGAGTCTCTTTCAGGCATGTTCGTCTGCATTAATCAAATGTCAGTTTAACAAGTTAGTCTGATAAATAACAATAGATAGCAGCAGGCACACCCCTAAGCAGTTAGAAGCACTCACTGGCACAGAAACTAAAGCCATGTACTGCTGTTATCTGTCATGTGTAAGCTAAATTTAGAACATTTCCACTGCTTTAACTGCTATCAGACAGCTCTTTCTCAGAAGGAATTGAAGCCGTTACTCTCCACAAGACTCAAAAACAGCAATTTTATCTCACAAAACACAGGAGTTTTTCATCTACTGCAACGTTTATTGGTTGGTTAGTTTGTATTATGCTGTGTTTTAATGCATAAGCTTGAATCCAAACTAATGCATTGAAGTGCAAAAGTCTAAAGTACAAAGCAATTTCTTTGATAGCGTGCCATTTCCACAAATGAACAAACTTGCAAGTAAAATTAAAGTATACCTTCACATTTTTTGTTGTTTTTCATTATCAGACCAGCAGTGTGTCTCCCTGCATGCTGCAGGAGGACATTGAAATTTCAAAGATCAGAGGAGAGGAGAGTGGGGACGTTACTGAAAACACTCTTTAATGAAAGTAATGAAACAGCAAACTGAATCGATATAGTTTAATTCAGTATCTCCTTTTGCATTCAATAGATATATTTTAAAACACTAATACATTGCCCAGACCTACTCTTCTAACATTCAGATCCAGAGTAACTTTAACATCCATACATACTGGTTTTTGTGACAGCAGACGGCAGCTCAAATATGTAAAAGTTATCCAATTATTAGAGTCCGACTGACAGGATTTTTAAGAACTATACCGATATTTGGTGTTTTAAAAATCTGATATATTGACCAATGTGTGTATTTTTGGGGGGGGGTTTTTTCTCTTAGAAACACAAAAATTAAACAGAAATCTTTATACATTTGTTGTGTAGTTATTTATTATTCCTTACTAAGATAATATGACAAAGCAGTTTAAAAATAATCTTCATAACAAGTCGTAGATTACTCATTTATGCTCTGCCTGACTGCTCGGATCACCTGCTTGTTGTGTTTGTGGTTCCAAACGTGTTGGCAACAAACAGGGCAGTTGCAGAGTGCCCTCTGGTGGAAAAGATATGCAGCATCAATACTCATACCATGACTGAAGGGTGTTTCTCATGTCTCTTCTTTACTTTTTAAAATTTTCATTTATCAGCTGTTATTAAGGCCAGTATCGATTATATGAGCAAATAGCTAATATCAGCCCCACTGATATATCAGTAAGGCTCTAACAGTTATACGAAAATACATAAGACACAACAAAAGACAACACAATTGTCCAGCAGTATCAGATTATCCATGATGATAGGAGGGAGATACAGCTTTATCTCCTATTTCTCTCTGGTTTCTGCTCTCATCCTCTCATTTCACCTTTGCATGTCCTCCTCGTTCCTGCTATTGCAGTGATGGTAGTATTAACCACAAAAAAAAAAGTCTCAGTGCAGAAGTCTCACAACCAGCATGACCAGTGATGACCAAGAAAGTCACCAGTAATACAAAGAACTGTGAGAAATAAAAAGTTGAAAAAATTTATAAAATTAAACATTTTGCCAGGTCCCACTGGTCACCATAAAAAAGCTTCAACTGCTATATTAAATATTGCATGAGTGTTGTGTTTTTGTGTTATCCTGAAAGACAAAGACCATCATTTGAATAGTGCCTTCTGTGTGATATTCTCTCTTTTTCCAGATAAAGTCAAGTCTTTCCGTTGTGCTCTCCAGGAAGAGGAACAAGCTAGCAAACAAATCACCCCCAAGAGGCCTCGGGCGCTATAGACATATAAAATGTGATATTTCACTGTAATACTGATTGGTCTTTAGAGAGGTGAAGGCCATGAGGAGGTCATTGCTGATGAAGCAGCTGATTTAACTCGGCTGTGATTTTTATGGTGTGAGTGTCTGTAAGTGTGTTTGGTTTCCCTCGGACCTCTCTGCTGTACAGACTGCTTCCCGTCATCCATCCGTCCATTTGTAAAGCCAAAGAGCGTACCAATGTCGCTCTGCCATCTTCTTGTATAATATAGCGTATCTATAAGGTTTTTCTCTGTGTGATTAGTCCCAAGTACGTCATTTTAAAATTAAAAAAAAAAAAGGTCAAACATTGTTTTAAATTATTTTTTACAGGGTCAGTCATCCTCACTAGGTCAATTTTATAAACAACTTTTGCCATTTTGTGCAATATTTGGAGAATTTTTCTTCCTGTTCTTCCTGTTTCAGCTCGGGTGAACAGGGCATGTCAAGTTTGTGTATAAAATGAGCTGCGTGTTTGTGTTGATACTGTATGTAATAAAGGTTTGATTGAGACAAGCCTAAAACTAAACTTACAGAACATTAACTGAGCTAAAGGGTGCACTATAATCAAAGTGTTTCAGGATACATTTACAGAAACTTTTTTTTCCATTTGCCATAATAAAGAGCGATTACTTCTTATTGCTGTATGTGCATTTATTCAGCCCTCAGAGCACATTCTATGGACTATGTAGCTAGTTTTTTCTGGGTCACTAGTAGGTAGTTACCAATTATTTCTAAAAGAAGTTTAAGTAAGCACTTACAACATTCAAAGACATGAAGATCTATTTCATAGCCTTCAGTTTGACATGAAACAGTAAGCACAGGTGTTACTAATAACATTAAATAGACTCTGTGCTTTTATAGAATAAAACCTAAATGAATTTCATTGCTAATATCTGCGTTTACTTACTATTGAATTTCAGAATAACTGCGATATTTGTATAATTTGTGATCCCATTAAAGGAGGAGAGAGGGTATCCGTTAGGATGAGCAAACCTTGTGATTGACAAGTTGCTACTTTATGAGCTTTGCAGTGTCCACTCCAGTGTCCTATTCCAATGATGACTTAACCAACTCTGTTCTGGAACAGGAAACACAGAGTTGCCGATCATAGGATTATCAAACTCAGAGTTGTTAGCTAAACTTGCTTCCTGGAATAGGGCCCAGATCCACCTTTCACTCATTGCATCCTGTTTCAAAACACCAGTGGTTGAAAACATTTAGCTCCAGCCATCACAGTGGGGCCTCACTAACCAGTTGGTTGGAAATCCCAGACTTTTAGACCTTTTTAGACTTTTTTTTTTTTTTTTTTACACAATCCACATAATTGTATGGAGATATTTAAGACTTATTCAATTCAATTCAATTTTATTTATATAGCGCCAAATCACAACAAAAGTCGCCTCAAGGTAATTTATATTGTAAGGTAAAGACCCTACAATAATTCAGAGAAAACCCCAACAATCAGACGACGCCCTGTGAGCAGCACTTGGCAACAGTGGGAAGGAAAAACTCCCTTTTAACAGAGAGAAACCTCCGGTGGAACCAGGCTCAGGGAGGGGCAGCTATCCGTCGTGACCAGTTGGGTGTGAGGGGAGGAAGACAAAGACATGCTGTGGAAGAGAGCCAGAGATTTATAATAACTCATTAAATGCAGAGTGGTGTAAAAACACACAGAGAGTGAACAGAGGTGAGACAAAGAGAAACGCTCAGTGTATCATGGGAAACCCCCAGCAGCCTAGGCCTATTGCAGCGTAACTAAGGGAGGATTCAGGGTCACCTGATCCAGCCCTAACTATAAGCTTTATCAAAAAGGAAGGTTTTAAGCCTAATCTTAAAAGTAGAGAGGGTGTCTGTCTCCCAAATCCAAACTGGGAGCTGGTTCCACAGAAGAGGGGCCTGAAAGCTGAAGGCTCTGCCTCCCATTCTACTTTTAAATATCCTAGGAACCACAAGTAAGCCAGCAGTCTGAGAGCGAAGTGTTCTATTGGGGTAATATGGTACTATGAGGTCTTTAAGATAAGATGAGGCCTGATTATTCAAGACCTTGTATGTAAGGAGAAGAATTTTAAATTCAATTCTGGATTTAACAGGGAGCCAATGAAGAGAAGCAAATATGGGAGAAATATGCT
>VUQS01054778.1:0-12518 GCA_015108495.1 Heterochromis multidens | reverse complement strand
CTTCTTAATTAGAGTTTGGACACTGCTGATTGGCATTTTCAATTCCCTGGATATCTTTTAATATCCTTTTCCTGTTTTATAAAGTTCAACTATCTTCTCCTGCAGATCCTGTGATAATTATTTTGCTTTCCCCATGAATCCAACACTATCAGTGCAGCACTGAATGAAACATGCAGCGGTCTCTCTGGAGCCCAGAAACTCACTGACTTTTTATACACATACATTTATTACAAGCAAACAGATCACAGGTGAGGATGGTTACCTTTAGTAGTCATTTAAACCTGTGTGTGTCAACTTGTGTGTATGTTATCATGCCAAAACTTCCAGGGTATGTAAACTTTTGATCAGGGTCATTTGGATAGTTTCTGTTGTCATTATGATTTTAAAAGAGCAAACAAAATTGTTTGATAATAAATGTCTTCACCCAACCACTAACCATGAGTGAAAGAAAAGTTTTTGTATTATCATTCATATTCTCTGACAAATGGCCACAAAATCACAAACTCTGTCAGGGTATGTAAACTTATGAGCACAACTGTAAATCACTACACATGAATAACTTGAGCTTATTATATAAAATCATACTGCAGCATATTTCTAACTAACTAGGCGGCTCATTCTCTTTCTTTTGACAATACTTTCTTTAAAGATAGAACACATTTTGGAGTCAACTTGAAAGAAAGGCAGATGTGTAATGTAAAAGTGAGGTCAGAGGTCAAATGTGACATATTTTAAATCTTTATATGGTACTTTCTATATGTTGACAATACACACCACACTACACTAAGAATCATAGTTTCTAAGTTATAAGGCTTTTTGTCAATTTTCGACCAATAAATCGTTAAGTTGAACTTGAAGACCTTGGTGTATGTAAGCCAAATTTTAATGGATTGTTAACATGACCCCGCTCTACACCCCTACAAAGTTTTATCAGAATTATTTTTAGCGCTATCATGTTTACAGACAGAAAGAATGACAGGCAAGCATGCACGCAAACGCTACCAAAAACAACCTCCTTGGCAGAAATAATAAACAGATAAAAGTGATGCACACTGTTATTTATGAAACAATTATTTTCTTCTGCCACTGATGAAGTTTTACATTGTAAAGTAATTTGGGGGAAACAATTCTTTACAAATACTCAGATGCATTAAATACCTCTGTAAGTCATTTTGTTAGAATAGAAAAAAGAAATACACAAATCTACACACTTACACTGGTCCTGGTAAATCTCGGCACTGCGAATCCTGTCTTATCATGACTTGTAGCTGTGCCTTCCTTGCTGAGATCCCACATGGACTGGGCATGTATACTCTTTGAATCTCTCTTGAGCAGTCCTGAACTGGTCTGTGGAATCTTCTTCATGATGTCACTCAGAGCGCTGAAGTTCTCATTCCTCTGCACACAGATTATCGCCTTCTGACAGGAGTTAAATACATCTCAGTTTTGCCAGGAGCTTCATATCAAGGTGACCTTGAGTGTTTTGAAAGCAAAAGCCTGTTACTTACTCTAGAAGATGGTTTGTTCTCCACTTTTGGTATGATACAATCTGATATGATACTCTCCTCTTCCAGAATAGATTCTCTCCTTGAGGGCTCTCTTGTCTTAAGTGAGTAACGTCTGTGTGTTGGCTCTTCTGGTTTATCGTCAAATGTGGTTGTGTTTCTGACATGTAAAGATGTGCTCCCCTCTGTGGGGTGATGCCTGAAAGGGTCTCTGTCTTTTCTATACCCCATCCAGCAGGAATAAAAAGTGAGAAACTTTATTTCAGACATTTTAGTCCATTTGAATATAAAAGAAGAGAAAAGTGATAAAAAACAACACAAGGACAACACACACACACACACACACACACACACACACACACACACACACACAACAGAAGAAATATCTTGCATCACTTAAAGTAGGTACAGTTAAAACGATTATTATGACCAGCTTTTCTGAATCAATTAATCAACCCATACATTTATACATAAAGTTTCTCAGCAAATCATGAAAGGTAGGAACATTACTAGTCACAAATATTTGGCTTGCACTTGTCCATCTTTGAAGCTTGAGCAAGATCCTGAATGCATCATTGTATGCCAGCTGAAGCTTTTTAAAATACTGTAAGTAAACCACAGATGTACTGTATACAAGGGAGTACATGAATTTGGAAATGACATTTTAAAAATCTTTTTTTTTTTTTTTACCTTTTTGTTCTTTCTGAAGTAGCTGGCTCCACTGGCAAGGGCTCTCTGTTCATATGAAAATAATCAAGATCCCAAATGTTTGAGTAAAACATCAGCGTGGAAAAAAAACATAGGCAGCTTAATCATGACATAGCTCGTAATAAGACCCACTTGAAAGTTGTTGATTTTTCTATGTTAGTTGCCACCAAATAATATGTTTGGACATGACATTTTAAAAATAATTATTTTTTTTACAGTGTCTTGTTGATCTTACCTTTTTGTTCTTTCTGAAGTAGCTGGCTGTGTTGACAAAGGCTCTCTGTTCCTATGAAAATAATCAAGATCCCAAATGTTTGAGTAAAATGTCAGCGTGGAAAAAAAAACATAGACAGCTAATAGTCTTAATCATAACATAGCTTGTAATAAGACTCACATAAAAAATGTTGATTTTTCTACAACTTCGGTTGCCACTGGAGACGGGTTTTCTTTAATCCTGTCAAATACAAAAATATGTAAAAACATCCTGTAGTACAAAATATTGAAAATGTGCTGTTTCCCATTCTGGAAATTAAAGAATTAAAGAATGATATAAAAGGGATGACAGATTAAAAAAGAGGCACATCATGGGAATTTTAAATCTCTCTGCTGTATGCTGACATATTTATTCAAAGACTCAGTAATGGTGTGGAGACTGGTTTAGTTAAGATGATCCAGATACAATACCTTCTCTTATCCACAAAATGGTTTTGGTTGTTAGTAAATCCATCCATTAAAGCTGTGATTTTATCCAACTGCATGCTGTTCTGTGGTGGCATCTCATGTGTCACAATTTCCCCATGGAGATAAAGAGGACTGGTTGGCAGGCTGGTGTCTTTTGAAAAAACACCCATCTCTTCCCAGTCCAGAGGGGAATCAGCACGTGGGGATGGAGGGTTGGTAATCTCAGGATCCACAGAGATCTGTTTCTGGAGCCTGTGAGCTGAAAAGTCTTTTAGCTGATGGTGGCAGTTCACATGGGTAACAGTGGCAGGAACCGGGAGTGAATTAGCATACAGGGTCCTGAACTCCTTGTCAAACGAGTCAACAGCTGGTCCCTTCAGAACGGTGATTAGCTGCCGGTGCAGGTGGGTATCTGTCCATGTGAAGCTGCAGAGTTCAGCAACAATGTTTTAAGTCACTTTCAACTGTGTGTGTGTGTGTGTGTGTGTGTGTGTGTTAAATATAAAGGAAAACAGATCCAAATCTGTTTACCTGCAGCTGCCGTGAATCACTGTGTCTAAATCCACCAGAAGGAATTTTTCTTTCATTTCCCCAACCACCTTTCTTCCATCCCTCAAACAAAAACTTCTCCCACCAAGAGCTCGGACCCGTATGTTCTGCCAAATCACAAGTGTTAAACTCAGCATTGCATTGTATTGAAAACTGCGACAAAATCTGAATCATCACATTGGTGTGAACTGGTGTGAAATATGTACTGTAGGTACAATATGTAAACAAGACTGAGATCTTGATGTAGTTAACTGGTGCTTTAGGTTTTAAGGTGAGATAGTCTATGCAAAGGAGTGTGGGCTTTATCCTCTGAGGATACATGAATGACTGTATTAAAATGATTTAAGACCGTGTTTACACTTGGATTTAAACGGGTCTTGTAGAAAGCATTGGATAGAAGTGTAAACAGGGTCTTAATCCAGCATTACTATCTCTAAAGCATTTTAAAATTGCCTTGAATTTTGCCTTCTGCTCATCTATTTCATCTGCTGCTTTAATAAAAATGTTGTCTTCACTTGAAAGCAACACAGACACCACTGAATGCTGTGCAACCAGTTTAGCTGTGTGGCTAAATTTCCATGTTACATTCCTACCATAAGTTTGCCAAAGCAAAAAGACAACACTTTTGTGAGATACAGCATGTGTGCAGTAAGTCAAGTAACTCAACCTAAACTAAACAATAAAACTAGATGTGGAAAAAAAAGATTTTGTTAACTAAACAAAACAAAACAAGCAAAAATACAAAAACTAGACTAACTAAAGTAGCATCAGACATACAGGAATTGTTTTTAGTTTCATTCTTTGTCAGCTTGAGCCAATTTGTTAACACATTAAGCATAAGGAGGCTTTATTGCATATGTTAAGACCAGGATGTCTCTATGAATCAATTGCCTGCATATTATAATAAAAAGTATTGGAAAAGCAGAAGGAAATGGATGGATAGATGGATAATAATAATAAATGAACTGAACACAACCAAATAAAAACAGCAAATGAAAATATCCTATTCCACAATTTGCTGTTCTGTCTGACTAAAATCTTTGTTTTATTTATTGTCATGTGCTGAGGATGGCTGCTAGGTGTGTGCAGATTTGTATGAGTTGACTCACTGGATGCCTGAGCCTGTTGAGCGAGAACGTCTCCTGAATGGACCTTTGGTTCAGGATGATGTAGACAGGGACGCCCTGAGAGGCAGCACTGTGTAAATCTCCAATTATTGCAGCATCTGTCAATCTGTCCGTCACAATAGCAATTACCTGCACGGCACAAAAATATATATAATTTAGCCTCCATTTTTAACTAAAGCCTTGTTTATCTCGCTTTTTCCACTAACAATCAGATGGAAAATGTAGTGGACAAGTGTTCAGGTACATAAGTAAAACTGAAATCATAAAATGGCTTAAAGTGTAAAATTGCTGGTGCAGGTTTAATAAACTGAACAAGTGGCTCTATATTTTTGAGTTTTGTATGTATTTTCTTTTTGTAAAGTCTTAATTATCAAAGAAGCATCTAAGTAATTCAGTAAAAAGCATAGTTTCCTCTTAGATGTATTGAGTAGAAGTACTTCATGTGAAAAGACAAGTTGTGTTTATCCATAAAAATGTAATCCAGTTTAAATTTGCGTACTTGTCTGGCTCTTTGTAAGTGCCGTCTGATGACCTCTCTGACAGAAGGTTCTCCTTCTTCAGAAGGGCTGGTGTGGACTGTAACACTTGACATTACCGACCAGGGGATTTTGTTAGGCCAGCCCAACTCCAGATTCGGGACTGGCACGTCTGAGTGGCAAGGAAAGTAGCTGGAACAGAAGTCCTCCGTCTCTCTGATGCTCTCCACTCCATTCTCCTGTTGTACCTGTGGCTTGTTAAAATGGTAGCTCTGAACCCAGCTAGTTAACTGGCTGACCTCTTCAGAGGATAAGAAGCAGCTGGGGAGCTCTTTGACGACTGAGTGGTAGAAAGCCTCTGGTCCAGCACTCAGGAGCTTCTCCACTGCTTCTCGCTCCCTCTCACAATAGAGGAACTCTGGGGAGGTCTCATCCACCGGCAGGAAAACTACATCCTCATCCAGACTCTGCTCATTGTTTGACATGACTGCAGTCTTGCCTGGGAATAAGCGTTACTTTTCAAAGTCCCCACTACTGTTTGCAGATGTGTGATGAAAAGACCATCCCAGAACAACTCATGTTGCCCTTCAATCAAGTTAAACAGATATTATCATTCACTCCTCAAGGGGGGAAAACAAAAGTCACACTATTTCCATTTTGGCAAAAGCATTCCAGTACACAGACATCTTGATGTTGCTCGCAGTCTCCTCTCAATCAGAAAAAGCTTACATTTTATGATATTATCCCCTAAAAACAAAACAAATAGGTTGATATGTTTGATTGAGTGTCAGCCATAAAAAAATAAATCAGCATTGTCAAACTCACCTCCTGGATTTCTTGGGCTCAAGTGTCATACGTAAGCTGTGAGCAGCTGCGGCTCTTCATGTGTCACCTCCCCTACCTGTCTTTTTATTTCAATTAACCCTTCCAATCCTTGTTATTGACACCATTCCCAGATTCCAGACATACTGTGCAGCTGACCGATCACTTCGGTTCACAGACGCCCAGTCTTGACTTTGCTTTATCCCCTGTGTCTTTCACTGGAGTATTCATAGACTCATGTTGCTGGTTTCAGATCCTAAACAATCTGCATGTGTTTGAGGCGTGTAATGGATTATAGTGTCATGTATTCTTTACTCAACAGGCTGCCGTGCATGTCAGTTTTCTTTTTGGACCGGTCCAGCCTGACGGGTAAGTTTATGGGTAACGTGTAAGTGTATCTAACGCTGCATCAAATGGTGTCAGGTACAATCTAAGCAGTTTCATTTTGATTTCTTTGGAAGTACTTTTACAAAGCTGTTTGTGTTTGTGAAACATGATAGCACGGGAAAGCATTATCAATGAATTTTTGTGATGTTCCTCTTCTGTTCTGTTGCAAATTGCTGGAGGTGTCTTCACCAAGATAAACAGCGAATACCACAAATTGGTGAGTGATTAAATGACAAAGAGGGAGCAGCATTTTTGCAGCCACAGCGTTATGTCATAGGATTGCACCTGCTCTGTGTTACACATAAAGCACTTACTAAGAAACAAAAGAGGGATCACATTAATTTAGCCCTTTAAACACAGGAATGTTCTTTAGCACTGCTTCAAACATGACACTGTGTGTTTTCTTTTTAGTAAGTAAACATTTATTTATTTATTTTTTACTGCATACAATATATATGTGTGTGTGTGTGTGTATGTATATATATATGTATATATATATATATATATAAAAAAAATATTAAACACAACAATTTATCCATTTATTTGCTTGTGTTTCTATATCAAAAACCTACACAATAACATGGTTTTCTGTAGTTACTTTGATGTGTTCACAATTTGTTTCCTTGAAGTCCAACATACCACATAGCTAAACATGGGTAAGAAAACAGAGCTGTGTCATTTAAAGAAGCGCTTTGCTCTCAGTCATCTTATTTCCTCATGTGGGCTTATTTTTAACTGGAAAGCAGATGGCGAGAGAGAGCAAATAAGATGCCTTCAATTCTGCTTCTTCTTGGCTCACTGCTTCTTGCGCAGGTGGACGTATAGCATTCCACTTACAAGAAGCAGGGGGACACACACCCACGCCAGGATGAAACAGTAGCCAAAGCGTCCTTTGCTCAAGTCTCTGGGGTCATTTAAAATCTCCTTTCTGTGGAAGGTGAAGATGAGGCAAGCTGCAAAGTCTGTGAAACCTGCAAAATTCACAAGAAGAAAAAAAAAAATCACATTTTAAAAACACATTAGAGAATAGATAATACCTAAAAAAAAAGAAAAAGATAAGTGTTCTTATTTGACAAAATTTGAAATCATCAGATGAGATGGTGAACATGATACATGTTTCACACTAATGTGCCTGTTTATTATTGTTATTATAGGATAACAGAAAAAAAGACACACAATAAGAATAAGACTAGATATGTTAGATTTGTTATCTCAGTGCTTTCCAACCTCCCTGAGTGTCTTTATTTGACAACTCTGAAAGTAGGCCAGAAAAAAAAAATAGGGAAGATTTATTTATTTATTTATTTTTAAGTGAACCTGTTTTGCTCATTACATGCTTTACTAACTTTCATTCTTGGACTCTACTAGAGTAGCAGTGCATGATTCCCAGTTCAAAATAATCCTTATTTATCTCACACTGGGCCTCTGTGCAATCCCTCCGTCTATCTGCTGTTCTGATTGGCTGCCTATCCCAAACCGAAAGTTCTAACTGCAGGTGGGAGGGGCGTCTGTGCCTGAGATGACCATATTAGGAATATATGCTCTCATTGCCGTGCCTAAGTGCCAAGCACAGAAAAAAAAATGTCTGAAATTGAGCGATTGCCTGAAACTCTATGAACCGAGGCTTACTGGAATTACTTGTACATATGTTTGCCTAATTATTTTAAACTTTGGCCATGAGCATCCACAACTGTAACAGCATAAAACAGAAATAAGGAAAAACATAATAAGTTGATTTTTAAAGGCTACAGGTACTTTTTAAAACAGCTGGACACTCTAGTTTTAAGCAAATGATACTAAGACAGGTTAATACTGAATATTTCCAACTGTGCACAGTGGTGCTCTAGTGAGTATTTACAGTAGCAGGATCATGCTTTAACAGTGTGGCTCATACAATTGCTTTTATTGAAATCACAACCATTTGGCTACACAAATGGTTGTCAGACCAGTTTATTGATGTTGATGTTCAGATAAGAAAACTATCATCTTTGTTAAAAGCATGATTCAAAAAGTATAGAAAATAAGAAAAAGTTACAAAACAACAGTTTTAATTTACCAAATCACAGCACTGTAAGTGTCCAGTCCAAATAATATAAGTTTAGCTAAGCTGTCAATGCCATAAGAGAGTGCAAATGTAAAATTCTCCCAGTTGTCCTTTGCAAAGAAAGAAAAAGTCTTCAAAAACCTGCAAAGGCCTGACAGAGGCCTGTGAAGTAGAAGAGGCTTCCTCTGGACACGGTGAACAGCTGACCCAGAAAAACCAGAAAGGAGAGTGAGGAGAAGACCACAGAGAGGACCATGAGGGCCTGCACAGACTGCAGCCAGTCTGGAAGAACAAGTTAAAGGAAGAACATGACACACTTTGAAGCTTTGAACTGTTACACAATCACGCAGAAATGAAAAATATGAGTTAATGGCAACATGAATCAAGAAAAACAAGTTAGAAATATTTTCATACCGCTTTCATTGGTAATAGCACACAACCAGGTTTCTGTGGCATTATCATATAAGCAGTTATGCCAGAGGTCGGTGATTTCTGATTCTGTCCAAACCCACCAGGACTAAAGGGAGGAAAGAAAGAAAGAAAGAATGAATACAAGAAAGAATGAATTAAAGAAAGAAAGAAAGAAAATCAGTTAAAAGTATGCACAGTAATTAAGTACTGACTGATTGAATGGTTGATATGCACTATTTTTTGTTTGACTCTGTTCATATAATACACAGAGTAACAGTGACATCTATTGATAAAAGAGGGGAAACATGATTTCAACATGTCTCACCTTCTCCAGGGTGGCAATGACGAGCATGGCCAAAGAGACCAAATGCAGCACGATTAGGGAGATGAGCAGAAAGACCATGGCTATTCTGAGATGTGAGGAAGAACCTAGAATCTGTCGTGCAACCAACCCTGTGAAGTTTGTGACAAAGCAAAATGATCACTTATTAAAAGATTTTATAATTAGTCAATAAACAGATTACTGCTATCAAATTTAAATTGCCATTTTGATTTCTACCATTACTAAACACTTTCCTTTCTTTTTATGTTATTCTGTGGCCTGAAACACTGGACTCTTGTCTGCCTCTCAAGGAAACTCTGAATGCTTTCATCATCCATCTCTGCATCTTCACTGATGATCTCTGCCCATTTATCAAGGCACAAGCACGCCACACAGAAGGAAGTAGATGCAGGGGAGTTGGACTGTATCTTTAGACTCTATCCAGTCTCTGAGAAGTACATCAAAACATCTGCACCCTGTAACATCTGTAAACAAACCTGCAGTATGAAACCCTGATGCTCACAATCTAATACTGTGGTGTCCACTTTTTTGAATCTGGATATGAACTTCCAGTATTTAAAGGAAGACAATTTGCACATTTAATATGCACAAAGTATGAAAATTATACGACTGTATACAATTTTTAACACTTTCTCAAATGATAATTACCATTGAAGACTTTTTTGTGAACACGCACTGAGTCATATGGTAAAAGCTCAAAACCAATAAAACAGATTGTCTAAAATCTTTTAATGACTCACTGAATTGATCAAAATATAAATCAAGCCTTTCTTCTACATAACAAATAACAGTCACTATGGTAACAGAAGAGAGTAAAATAAAGGCTATCCTGAACATCTGGGAAGCTCAAAGGGGAAGTTACATCATAAAGTAATCTCTTCAGTTTCAGTTCACTAACACAGCTGGATAAAATTAGTAAATGATGTTCTTTTCTATTAAACCTTCAATCTACATTAACAATTCTCCTTTTAACTGTTGTTTTTTCCACTTTTGTAAATTAGAAATGGAGGAAATTAAATATGCTTTACTTTTCTAACCAAAGGTTGAGACAAAAATATTTAAACTGATTTGTAACCTTATAAGTCTGTACATTACATGGCTGTTTACATTAGCACACTGTTGCCGTTAGACTGTCAGGAGTTTGTACTGTTCTGGCATTACAGGGAAATGGATGTGCTGATATCTCAGGCTATTCAGAAAGACAGCAATAAAGTATACTGTACAAAAAACACCATCATATCTCAAGGTAAAAACAGAAAAAATATCATTATAAATGCTCAGACATCTTTTGTTAGCATTTAATCACCTCTGGGTGTGACTTGCATCTCTTTCGTCTCATCTTACTATTGCTGCACGTGTCAGATATATAACTTCTGTATAATCCTACTTAACAAAGAGTTTTTCAGAATAAAATTCTTACCCGTTTCAAAGCGTTGGAGTCTTCAGAGATCCTCTGATACTTTTCCCTAGTGGCTGCTATCCTCTATCTCTGCTTTTTCTTTCCCCGCAGACGTAGCTCTGAAACTTGGAGAGAAGGGCACAGAGGAGGAATGCAGAGTTAGATATAGGAGGAGTTCTCAACAGCCATTTCCTCCAAACTTTCCCTGCCCTCCCCCTCAAATCTGCAGTCAGGACCAACTCAGCACCAAAAAATAACATTCCTATGGACCTGCACAAACACAGAACATATTCTCCACATCTCTCTGCAGACATCCCATCTGCACTGGAATAAGGGACAAAATAACAACAGCACTGTGCTCATTAGAGAGTATGTTGAAGAATGAAAAGGATCACACAGCATTTGTCATAACAGTGTCAGATGTGTGGGCGGCACATGATTTTATTATTACAGCCAGATTTGTGTGCCAGTGTTGCATTTCTGCTTGTGCTGTTCATTCAGCTATGCAGCTTGGCATGAACACCACTACATTATTTCCTACGTGAGGTGAAGGACAGGAAATAAGGGCTGATTGCTGCCCACTTTTGATTGTAAATGTGCAGGAAATCTCAGACCACCCAGGATAAAACACATAATGTTTCATCCTAAATTGAATCCCCAGATACAATAACAATTTGTACTTAAACTCTGCTTCATCAAGTGACGTCATTTGTGGTAAAAGTTTACTTAATTGCCCCACCAGGAAACAGACTGTGTCTCACTAACAGGACACTGTAGTAAAAGCAGTAGAATAAAAGAATACACAACATACATCACAAGTCTCACAAGTTTGTTCAATTCTAACAAGCTTGAAAGTCAATGTTTGGTATGACCACCTTTATGCTCTCAGACTGTTGGCTTAATTGTGGTTCCTAGAGTTTTAAATAGTAGAATGAGAGGCAGAGCCTTCAGCTATCAGGCCTCCCTCCTGTGGAACCAACTCCCAGTTTGGATACGGGAGTCAGACACCCTCTCTGGTTTTAAGGTTAGACTCAAAACTTTCTGTTTTGATGAAGCTTATATTTAGGGCTGGAACAGGTGACATTGAATCCTCCCTTAGTTATGCTGCTATAGGGTCAGACAGGCTGCGAGTAACAAAGTGCCTACTTGGCAGATATACCTTAAAACTGTTTCTTTGCCAAGTTGTCTGTTATGTGTGGGCACAACACTGGTTCATCCCTTGAGTTGGTTTCCTTTTTTATGCTTGAATAATTCACAGATCAGTGCAAAGTGGCTTAATAAACAAACAAAAATAACCCCTCATCAACATAACAAATAACAGTCACTACAGTAACATAAGATAGGAAAATAAACACTATCCTGATCCATCAAATATATATGAGTTCCTAATCTGAAACATTCAGGAAGCTCAAAGGGGAAGTCACATCGGAAAGTAATACTCTTCAGTTTCAGTTCACTAACACAGCAGGAAAAAATGAGTAAATGATGTTTTTTTCCCTATTAAGCCTGCAAACTACATTAGGAATTATCCTTTAACTGCTGTTTTTTCTATTTTTGTAAATTAGGAATGGAGGAAATTAAATATGTTTCACTCTTCTAACCAAATGTTGAGACAAAAATATTGAAACAAATTATTTAGACTAATTTAAAAATCAGGTGCTATGTGTAACCTTATAGGTCTGTACATTACATGGCTATTTCCATTAGTACACATCACTGTGGAGTTAGACTGTCAGGATTGTATTGTTGTGATTGTATTGTTTGTCTTGCACCCTAACTCTGGTATTACAGGGAAATGAATGTTGTGCTTAACTATCAGACTATACAGAAGGACAGCACTAAAGCATACTGCACAAAATACAAGCATATCACAATGTAAGAACAGAAAGTGCATCTTCATAAATGCTCAGTCTTTTGTTAGCGTTTGATCACATCTCGATGTTACCAAGGTTGTTATTATAGTTAAGTAAACTGAAAACTAAAACTAGGTGTGAAAACACATTTTAATTAAAAAAAAAAAAAAAAAAAAAAAAAAAAAAAAAATTAAAAAAAATTAAAAAAAAAAA
>VUQS01054777.1:0-12782 GCA_015108495.1 Heterochromis multidens | reverse complement strand
ATATTGCCAGAAGTATTCGCTCGTCTGCCTTCACACGCATATGAACTTGAGTGACATCCCATTCTTAATCCATAGAGTTTAATACGATGTCGGCCCACCCTTTGCAGCTATAACAGCTTCAAGTCTTCTAGGAAGGCTTTCCACAAGGTTTAGGAGTGTTTATGGGAATTTTTGACCATTCTTTCAGAAGCGCATTTGTGAGGTCAGACACTGATGTTGGACGGGAAGGCCTGGCTTGCAGTCTTCACTCTAATTCATCCCAAAGGTGTTCTATCGGTTTGAGGTCAGGACTCTGTGCAGGCCAGTCAAAGTTTTTCACACCAAACTCGCTCATCCATGTCTTTATGGACTTCGCTTCGTGCACTGATGCGCCGTCATGTTGGAACAGGAAGGGGCCATCCCCAAACTGTTCCCACAAAGTTGGGAGCATGAAATTGTCCAAAATGTCTTGGTATGCTGAAGCATTAAGAGTTCCTTTCACTGGAACTAAGGGGCCGAGCCCAACTCCTGAAAAACAACCTCACACCATATTCCCCCCTCCACCAAACTTTATACTTGGCACAATGCAGTCAGACAAGTGTCGTTCTCCTGGCAACTGCCAAGCCCAGACTCATCAATCGGATTGCAAGACAGAGAAGCGTGATTCATCACTCCAGAGAACACGTCTCCACTGCTCTAGAGTCGAGTGGTGGCGTGCTTTCCACCACTGCATACGACGCTTTGCATTGTGCTTGGTGATGTAAGGCTTGGATGCAGCTGCTCGGCCATGGAAACCCATTCCATGAAGCTCTCTATGCACTGTTCTTGAGCTAATCTGAAGGCCACATGAAGTTTGGAGGTCTGTAGCTATTGACACTGCAGAAAGTTGGTGACCTCTGCGCACTATGTGCCTCAGCATCCGCTGACCCCGCTCTGGGATTTTACGTGGCCTATCACTTTGTGGCTGAGTTGCTGTCATTCCCAATCCCTTTCACTTTGTTATAATACCACTAACAGCTGACTGTGGAATATTTAGTAGCGAGGAAATATCACGACTGGACTTGTAGCAAATGTTTGTAGAAGCAGTCTGCATGCCTAGGTGCTTGATTTTATACACCTGTGGCCATGGAAGTGATTGGAACACCTGAATTCAATGATTTGGATGGATGAGTGAATACTTTTGGCAATATAGTGTATCAAGAAATGAGGGGTGGGTCAAGACTTTTGCACAGTAATGCACATAGTGTGTTCATATTATGCTGAGTGTCCAAATTTTTTTTCAATAGCAGGAAGTTTTTTGCACTTTCACATCACAATAATAGATTAGTGACCCATCAGGATAACTGACTCATGAATAGTTTCACATATCACTGCATGAAAGCACAGGCCTAATTAGCAATGCTACAAACTGATGCATACATTTAGAGGTACTAGTTCCTGGCCAAATGCTGTTAATAAGGAGAAAACACTAGATCACAAATACTAAAAACATAATGCGTTCTGTTACAGCATGAATTATATGTAATGACAGCACATATCCACTGGAGGGAGGCAAAGAATATAAACTATTTTGGCTTTTGGTTCAATGTCTTCTTTTTGTACATCCTAAGAAAGAAAAATAAAACAGTTGCAGGGGTTGTCATTAAATCTCTTATTAGGAAAATGTATTAACTGCTTTAGGTTCCCCCCTTTATCCTAAACAGTAAGAAACCTTAGTTTAAATGCTTGAGAGGCTATTGAAAATATACAGTGTATTAACCTACTACCATGCCATACTACATCATACATCATCATACTGACACTGCTATGTAAGAGCCTTGACTGAAGGTCAAACAGTGTGACTGTCTATGAGCTTTTCTTTCTCTTCATACCTGCTGACAGATGTGCCTTGGTCACATGACTTTGTGTTCACGTTTTGAAAAAAGACAGAGAGAGATGACATCACCATGCAGGAAAGCACAAGCGCGAGTAGTGCGACTAAGGCTGCTCCTGACTGAAACTGGAGATAGCTACATAATAACCAATTAACAAGCACAACTGGTCTCTGATGTAAGGCATACCTTTAAGAGTGTGGATGCGGGCACTTCCATTAGGCTACATGACAAGCCCAAATCATGCCAGTGGTAACGGTGCGCTTGCACGCGAGTACCCACTCACAGGCCAGGTGGTATTTTGCTCCACACCGCGTGGAAGTTGCTTTAGAAAATTAAGCTAAGAGATTATTAATTTTAAAAATATAATAATCAATTGATCTACACGTATACCAGTGAAAATGTAAAGTTTCTTTTAAAACCGACCTTAACGCAGTCTTGCCAGTAGCTTATTGAATAAGTGAGTTAAGTGTGACCGAGTAAGCGTGTGTGCGTGTCAAAAGACCTTTGCAGTCAGGAGAAATTCATTTCACCGCGCTGAATCAACTGTCCGGCTGAGTGCGTCATGACGTCTCTCCATTTGGGACCTACCTTCACAAAGAGCTCAATAAGATGTCAAACAAACGGAAAACTGGCCTATAGCAGCACACTGGACGGAGCACAGACTAACAGCAGGGGCGAAAGACTTTCCAAGCACAGGGTGAGTTGTGAACACCTGCTTTGTAAATTGTGAATGCTTCTTTTTGATGATAGTATTTTTTTCTTTTGTACAGTAGGCCTATTTCTATCATGTGTCAGGGCATGAGATGTATCGATCACCCATTGTTTTTCAGTCTCTCTTGGTGTTGTGGTAGTTTGTATGTTTGATGTTTTTATAATGGTAGAATTTGTGCTGTCCTAAAAAGCTGAAAAAGTGAATCCTGGGCTTTTGGCATCATTGCAAGAAACATAAAGAGAGAGGTGTAGTATGAATGTGTTGGTGAGGGGAGGGGAGGGGGGCAGTATTGATGTTTGGTGGTGCTTTGGTGTGTGAGGAATGGAGCAGATGCTTTGATCTTCCCTTGAGACTCTGGTCCTTCTAAAGCTCTGCCTCTCTCACAGATATACAGGCAGGGATGCCAAGCCTAAGCTACACACTGACACACGTTTGTACTTCTCTTATTGTGAAGATATGCACTAACAGAAAGCACATCCTAACCTTAACCATTAGAAAAAACCCCAAACCAAGTCTTAACTCTCAACAGGAATTACCTAAAGTCAGGACCAGCCAAATATGTCTTCACTTTCCACAAATGTCTCCAATCCCATGGTCTAAAAGTCAAATTGGTCATCACAAAGTTACACACACCCACACTCTGCATATTAAATATGGGTTTTGATTCAGTTAAATTATCCTGTAGCTTTAAATTCTTCACCTTTTGCCGTCTTGGTGTAACCTTATCTGCCCTCTTTCACTTCTTTTTTCTGTGTATCCTGTGTTTATTTCTTCCCTCTTTTACTGCAGTCAACACAGAACAGCTGCTGTCTACTAGAGAGGAAGGAAGTAAAGCACTGGAAAGTCTACTCAGTGCACCAAATATGTGGTGTGTATATGTGTGTGTTCATGTGTGTTTCTGGGTTTTGTCTGTGCTTCTGGGTTTATAGATGCATAGCTGCCTAAAAGTATTAGGAAGCACACCACTCATGCATAATTCATTCTATCCACCAAGGCCTGTGTCATGACACTGAGGCCATGATATCATGAAGACTGTCTGAAGAAGACATCTCCATCATGAAACACTATGACAAGCTGTCAAGTCACAAAGCTTTAGATGGGATGGAAATATCATACTCAAGTGTATCTCTGTTACAATCCACACATATTACAGCAAATATTACAATCGTTCAAGTTGCAGTGTTTTGAATGACCTTTCATGTTTCTTTCAACTTATTGTAAATACTGCCATAAAGTGTTTGATACATATATAAACAAGAGGAAATGATTAAAAAAATGTGTGTCAGTAGACATTAATCATACTTCATTTTAGCTATTTTCAATTACAAAATTTGGAAACAGTATCTTTTAAAAGTGGTATTATTTCTTTCTTTATTTTCTGAAATGTTCCCACTTTATATATCTATATTTTTCCAGTATCAAGAAGCTTATTTCTGTAAAGATAAGCTGGTTTTATTTAATCTGAGATGTACAGTATTTGAGGAAAAACCATACTTGATTGTGTTCAGCTGACAGTCTTACCAGCTCTGAGGGTACCAGTGTAAAATTTACCCTTTGCTTGAAGGAAAGCTGATGGTTTATTTTCAGGGTTCATATGAAACTGGCCATTATGTTTGATTTATGTGCAAAAATGGAAATGTATCCCTGAGCATGATTCAACACAATTTGTAGAGTGTTCATCACTCTGCCTCCGAACAGGAGGTGAACAGAGTAATCAAGAACAGCTGATCCCAGAAATCTTAAGCAGTGGATGGTCTGTTTGAAATTGGTGTATTGGTGTCCCTGAGGCAACATTACACTTGGCTTTTAAATGCCTCTCTTTTATTGACCCAGACTTGACCCAGGCATTAAGCAGTTCTGTGTGTACATTTGTGGTCGGAGAGAGAAAGTGTGTGTGTGGACCTGTGTGTTCATGCCTGATTCCTCTCAGTTTATCTTTCCTAAGATGGACAATCATTTTGGCTGAGCTATCTGAATCCCAGTGCGTTTGTTTGTCTATTTCTGTCTGTCTGCCTGCCTGCCTGGTCAGAAGGGAGGAATATTTTCCACTGTGAATGGAATCAGTTCTAAACAGTGATTCAGCTTAGACAGAGGATACAGGCTTTTCACAATAAGCTCATCTCTAAAGTCCAGGCTGCTCTCTGTATTTTTGTATTTTATACAAAATGCAACTCTAACCCTAACTGTGCATGATTCACAGTACAGAAATGGGTTGGGGGATTAGTTAGGCTTATAGCAGTCTGGAAGGGTCAGACTGATTAGATTGCTGGGAGACAAATACTGTTCATATTAGAAAAAAATGTTGCTAGTGTTAGCATGTACACACCTCTGAGTGAATAATTGTTGGGATATGGAATCATCTGTGTAATAACCATTGCTTCTTGGGCTTTAAGCTACTCAGAAGTATAAAAGTGAAAGAAAACACCAAATTTTGCAACAAAGCTGCCACAACAGGTTTATTTGTTCATCTTTTTATGTTTTTACAAGGTAGAAAAAGTTCAGCATATAGAGTTCACACCCGGGAGCCACCCATATTTTTTTATAGTGTATTCACTGTACATTCTGACATTGTATATTTGAATGAAAAAGAGTCCTAAACTGATTTATAATTAATGATATTCAGACCTCTGCTGCCCTCAGTTTTGATCTGAAACATGGGGTTTACACACAATAGAGATTTTATGTATGTTGTGTCCCTCGGGGTTGTGAGTGTGTGTGTGTGGGTGTGGGCAGCTGGCAGAATAGGGGGTGGGTGTCCCTCTTTTATTCACATGGATGATGCATTAAATGTCATTTAGAAGGGCAGATTATGATAGCATTAAAGGGTGGAGCTTGTCTCGGTGTGAGCGTGTGTGTTTGGCTGCAGGCTGCTAAGCTGTGATCATTAAGCATGTGGAGAGGTGAGCATATGGGGACTGGAATAGACCATTTGACAGAACAAAAGACTGGCAGGGTGTCTGAGATTTCGTGCTGTAGCCCACTCACTATTGTTAGTGTTTGATATTATTATCCTCTGGCCCACAAATATCCTTTGTTCTCTCTCTTATAGTTTTTGACAATATAAGCAATCAATCAAAGCTCTTTAAACTGTAAGATACACAGATGGACTCATATTTTAGAAATTATATCTCCCTGGGACTCAAAACCCGCTCTCTTGTTACATGGGGATACAAGGCAAGTGGGGTAAACTTATTCATTGATTTTTTTATTTATTTATTTTTATTTATTTACTTGGAAGGATAGGGTTTAAATGGCTGTCCATATTATAGAGTGTATACATGATCTGAGAGTTTTTAATGAGGAAAAAACATTTTTTTTTTAAAAGTAGGTTAAAACTGGTGAAATGAGCACTACAGTAATTCTTAAACATTGGTTCCTGTAGTGGCTGTAACCCTGCCAAATACTATTAGCTTACTGGGAAAGTTTTCATAGTCAGGCCCTAAAAAGAAGTGGAAAAAAAGCACCTGCACAAAGGGTTTTGAGCCTTGCATGAAGACAGTCTGTTCTGTGGTTGTTGCTGCTGCTTAGCTTGTAGTCATAATCAATCTGCCATGGCCCTAATCTCTTGCCACCTTTAACTTAGTAGTTTTAGGTGCCCAAAACAAACCATGCCTTCATCATGGGGCAGGTTAAAAAATCTACAGTTCATGTCATTTCCTTTATTTATGAGTTTTTATGTTAAATATGTTGATAGAAGTAAAGAACAAAATGTTTTGGTGACTGTTGTTGTGGGACATTGTTTCAGGATACAACGTGTGAACTCTGTACAGCTATTCAGCAATCTGTGCTACTTTAAAATAAAGAGGCGGTTGAGCTTGTCCCTCAAAAACATGCAGGTCTACAAAAACTTTAAAGAACACAAATTTTAAACAAGGGCTTCCTCATTATTTGTGTCATCTCCCTCATAAAGATGCTATTAGGTTTTTTTGGAACAGGCCTGATCAGCCATCTGTGTTAAAGCCTAAAGTAAACACTGCATGTAGTAATTAGATTTGCTGTAAAACTTAGGATAGCTCTAACCCTATCACAAAGCTTCAGCTCTGCAGTGGAAACAAGGTTAATGACTCTTCCATCTTTCCTCCCAGGAAAAGCTGTTCTTTTGTTACCTAGCTATACTATAGAGGTCTGCACTATCAGTGTGGGAATGTTTAGCAGGATAATGAAAAGCATCTCACCTTTATGTGTGAGTCTGGTGCATTTAATTGCAACACTATATGTGAAATGTTAGCCTGTTTACTGCATCCTTTGGTCTTTTCATCAGACTTTCTCAGGCTTCAGCTGTCCTTCTCGTCTTTGATATTTGTTGATTTTTCTTGAAGTCATCTTTCGACTGTGGACTCAGGTTGCTGTATCTAGCCCTGCCATGACTAGAGTTATGACTTGGCAAGATTTGCTGACTGTGTGTGTTTGGTCAGGGCCAAGAAAGGAATGGGATGAGTTTTTAATTGAGCCACTACTATGTCAGTATAAATATAAAGTAAATATTGATCTGTCTGGGGTAGAAAAAGGGGGAATGGACAAAGGCCAGTGCAGAATGAGACACATCACCCGCTGTCTGGACATAAATAATGGAGGTACTGATAAATAAACAAGTGGAAATTAGTGTGCTGCACTTAGGAGTTATATTGCTTAAGTATATAAGAAAAACATTTTGCCAAAATGTGCTGAGATTATAGTATAGATTATGTAATTTAGTGCTGGATTTGGTAAAGCTTGTTTGTTTAATTATTAGAGAGGTGGAGGTTAAGGTATGACACAGAAAAGAAAACACTAGATTTACACACCCAGTAATCATGAATGAATATCATGAATATGCTTGTCTTAAATTGTTATTGATGGAACAAGATGGAACAACAGTGTTGCAGTGGTTACACAACCATCATACACTCAGACAAGACAATCTTGAGCTTATACATTCACCCATCATTAAGTGACCCCTGAGTGACCTTTGCATTGATGCCTTTGGAATGAATTGCCTGGTCATGATATGGTTACACTGGTTCCACCTTAAATGAAGCTGCCTGCAGCACTGAGTCCATGTTCCCAAAATATCTGGATGAAAGATAAACTGTCCCCTCTCCTTTACTCCTCACTCTATCTCTCCTGTGCCTCCTCTCCCTCCCCTGATCATTTCCTCTGTGTGCAATGCTCCCACTGTCTTTTCCTTCCCTTAGCCCCCTTTTTCTCCCCTCTTGTCGTCACCTGATTTTTTTCTAACTGTGGTCATCTCCCATACCCTAATCTCACTCTTCATGTTATCTCCACTCATTCTCCCCCTCTTCTGTGTTCGTTTCACTCCACCCATGGGTGATTTCCCCTCCTCTTTCTCCTCCTTCTCCCCTCCCATCCTACCCTATACCCATTCTCTCACTCGCCTCCCTCGTCCTCTTTCCCCTCCTCCACCTTTCCCCTCCCCTCTGTCATTAACTAGTATATAAGAGCATCACATCCCTCTGTACCTCTCTCACACACACAGTGTGTTTGCTGGGAAGGGGAGATTCCAGGGGAAACTAGGAGTTGCATAGTCCACCTGCCCGTGAAGGAATTATTTTCCACTCTGGAATTTCCATTAAAGAGGTACAGCATTTACCTTCATAGAATAACAGCAGTAAATAGCAGGATAAATGTTGTAACTGATGTTTAGGTGTATAAAGGTCTTCTGGTAAGGGTTTCCTGAAGGGGATTGTGCATATTTTAAGCTACTGAACAGCTGCAGCATTCTCCAGTATATAAAATGGTTTAAAATAATATATTGACTCTTTATCTTCAGTGAAGCGTTTAACTCTTTATGATTATGAAAATTCATGTTTGATATCTTTTTCTTATCACTTTAAATTTTTTAATTGTAGTGTTTGTTTGTAGAGAATAAGTGGGGGGAAAAAGTCATAAAAAATACACTTGCAACAAATATATTGTGAATCTTTTGGAATTACACACAAAAACAATCTATCAAACAGTTTTATGTCTTTATTTAACTTTTTGGCAAGTGTGCACTATGTTTGGAGGGTTAAAGGTCCTCCGCACCAACAGTAAAACCATATCCCAACTGTGAAGCATGGTAGAGGGAGCATTATGGATTTGGGATGCAAAAGGGCCTGTATTCAGTGTATCCATTGTTGCTGGGAAAGTCGATCTATCTATTTGCGTTTGTCTTATATTACCGCATAATAACAAATCTTTTTGCTTTTTTTTCATATCTTTTCCCAGATCTTGGATCAAAATCTTAAAGGGAGCCTTAGAACTTCCCATTGAAATCTTACCCATCATCAAAAGCTAGTGATATTTTCATTGTCACTTGATCTACAAAATATTTTCTGGCCGTCAACATCACTTGTGAGTCAAATCAACACTGAACAAGGAGACCATGACCAGCAACTACAATGTCACTCTCATAGGTCCTGCCCCCTGGGGCTTCAGGCTGCAGGGAGGAAAAGACTTCAACATGCCCCTCACCATCTCGAGGGTAAGATTA
Source organism: Heterochromis multidens (assembly GCA_015108495.1). NCBI lineage: Eukaryota > Metazoa > Chordata > Actinopteri > Cichliformes > Cichlidae > Heterochromis > Heterochromis multidens. Next base: position 3,745 of record VUQS01054777.1, on the reverse strand, counting down.
AAGAACCCACGCACAAATGCACACACTCAAATATGGACACCAGTATTGTCTTCAGCATGATAAAACTACATGCCTTTATTTTATGTCAACACAGGCACGTACATTCATTCATCTCAGAACCCTTGTATTATTTGCACTATCAATGTCTCTTCACTACCTTTTTCACTTCTGTACCCCTCTTGACTCAACCCCCTCCAACCACACCCAAGATAGCTCAGCTAAATCATATGCCATCTGTCATCTATTGACCACACAGAAAACCTTTTCTCGCTTTCTTTACTTTCCACTTCACTTTGAGTGTCTGTATTGAAATTGCAGCAATCAAAGTTCTGGCACAAAGGTCTTGGCATCAGTCCCTCTGCTTGAACAAGTAACTTGATGGTCCCTTGGTTTCCTTGCCTTTCAGTGTCTACTCCTAATATTACCTCTTATTGCCCTCCCAGCCTCCTGTTCATTCACACATCAAAGTTAACGCATGCTCACACACACAGATTCACAGAGTGTGCTTTGCTCATTACTTTATCTACATTGTGATCTTAAAAGATACAAATTCTTCCTAATGTTGTTAAAGCTTCTGTTTTGTTCTGCTACACTATGCACTGCCCTCAAACACACACATGTAGTACATTTACGCACACAAAAGTCACACAAAAGTCACTAAAACTGGCAGTGTACAGACTTATAGCAACATGAGCCTGATGATGAATGGCTTACTAGGTTCTGTGCCAATCCCCTTTGGGGCCATTCTGGGTTGCCATGTTTGTGTTATTACTTTGGATGTGATACTTTTCCCACTAACTGAAGCCATGTGAATTTTTTAACCACGGTTGTGTGTGTGTGTGTGTGTGTGTGTGTGTGTGTGTGTCTGGGAGTGCAGGCATGGACACAAAATGTTGGAAGACACTGTATGTAAAACTGAAAGGGAAAAAACAACAGAGAGAAGCCAGAAATAGAACGTACAAAAATGAAACAGATGCTTATAAAATAGCAGCATTTTAAACTGTATATATTATATATATAATATTGTATGAAATTAATTATTTTGTGTGGAGTTGGATCTAAAAATAATGCATTGCAAATGCTGCAATCCAAAGAAATTGATAAAAAGATAAAGAAATTGTGAAGCTGATGTTGGTTATTGAGGAGTTGAAAGTATATAAGTAATAACTGTCAGTCCACTCTGACCTTTGCTGCAGCATCACAGTAAAAGTTGTGTCATTTGAAAATTTAAGATGCTTTGCCTTGTGAGCTTGTTTTGTTATTTTTCTTCTTTTGAGATTCCTTAAATGTTGTGATTTCTTTAAAAAGTGTAAAACAACTATTGTCTGAATCCTGCAAATACCAGTGCATCTTTCAAGTGGGTTCCTTATTTAGCTTGGCATCTCTAAAAGCAGATAAATGTAGATTAACAGAGATGAGGTGGAGATGGGGGCCGGGGCATGTGAGGTGGTATGTAGTGCATGTAAATAATGCTACACACAGTATACACAGTCTGAACTTGAAGTGATGGCAGTCAGTCTGTGTTGCACAAACATATGTCACTCAGCAGGTCATCTGTCTACATGTGCTTCTCTGTCCCCTTGATTAGTATCATACCTGTCTGTAAATTCCTGTTTGTTTTCTCTCTCTCTTTCTTTGAATCTGTGGATTTCCTAATTCACTTTGCTTTAAGTGTTCTTATGTAAGACATATCTGACTCCACATAGACATACAGTTTTTAGTCTAGATACAAGAATCCATGCAACTCTTAATCTTATCAGCTCTATTAAATTGGGTTTATGACAATAAGGGCAGTGCTTCTGACCACCTATTACTGACAGTGCACACACATACTACTCTCTGCCAGTCTAACCATAGAGTTGGTTCTGAGAAGAGACCACAGAGTATGGGTTATTAGAGAATTCTCCCCAACTGCCAGACCACAGTTACTCTTGCAGCTGCTGTTGCTAAGCTCTATGAGCATGTGAATATACAGTTTGTTTAATTTATGGCACTACGTAGATGTACAAAGTACCAGTATTGCATAGTACCACTATTGCGTCATGGCATGTATGTCTTGAGGTTGCTCCCCATTAGCTGTTGTTTATGCAACTTGTCTTCACAACTTCATTTACCTTTTTTTTTCTTTTACAGTGTAGAAAAACAGTTTTATAACGGGCTAAGATTGATGGTGCTGCCCTGCTAAGGGCCAGTGAAACTCTTTACAATGGCTTCCCTTTTTGACATTGTCCATAAATGGAGATGGAGAGGAGAAGATTTGGATATAAGCAGGGAGTGTGGAAGATATGGGTTACAGCATTTTCCTCAAGTACATTTATGTATAGCTTGCAGCACTTTTCTAGTATCATTTATTTTAAGTAATTGTGTAAACTGTCATACACTGTAATGCACAGCTGGGCAGTACTAGCCTTATTTACAGTGTGGCTAATATGAATGCTTATCCTCTTATTCAAAATGGATTTCAGTAAGAATGAAGGGTTCTGACCAATGAGTAGCTGTTTATAGGCTTAAAGAGAGTAATGGAAGCTGTATCATTATAGTTACATGCCTGTTTATATAAGAGCTAGTCTACCTTGCCCTACCTTGCAAACATTTGGATTTAGATATCTAATAGATATCTCGCTGAAAGGATTTTGGAGAAAATAGCTTGTGGAAAATCTTGAACAAAGCCAATGAAACCCATTTAATGGGAAATCTATTTACTTCTTTTATTGAGGTGAAGAGACAGAAATACCCACCAACGATACTATTCCCAGTTAAATTTACAACACAGTGAATAAATATTTAAACCTTTCTGATGGTAGTCCATTTATAGAATCCACTGCTAAAATAATTTAAGGGAAAGCAACCCAGGGGAGGAGATGCATTAAGCCTCTAAGAATAGATACATCATCTCACAGGTCAGCCCTCATGAACACACCCACTTAAGAGGCACACTGGTCACAGATCTGTACCCCTATTTTAAGCTGTACTTAGTCAATGCTGAATATTACTTCATTTGTGATATATCACAAAAAAGACACATAGATACAAAAGTAATGCCTGGATACATTTCCCCCCTTTTTTGTGAACAAAATTCATTCATATGTTACAGCAGTGTATTGTGTGTGACCTCGGTAATAAAATGACTGGCAGAATGTGTATGGCATCCTCGTGTAGATGCACTAGATCAAATATAAGAATCATCTCTTTGTAAATATGGTGATCTGTAGTGTCTGTACTACTGGAAAAACTCTACAAGGTGCAATTTACTTGGTTTATTTGTTTATCATCATTTGTGCCAAATATTTGTATCCAGATATACAGACAGCGGTAATGTAGTACTCAAAAATTCTGTTTTTACATGTTATAAATATATGTATTTATATACTTGGTCTAATAGAGTGCATCCTTCTATCATAATGTTTGTTAGAGCTCCATATAGAAATCTCATCAAACTTAAATAGTAGGTTTCTAGTTGTACAGTGGGTACATCAAAATGAGTGGACAGCCAATCTATAATAAAACCTTTTCATGGAAGAATGCAGTTCCTGGAATTGAGTCAGTGATGGCTGCCTCCTGCTTCCCTAGAGATGCTTTTCAACAGGCGATGATAACAACTGACCACAGGGATGGGTCTATTTCAAAGAGTTTAGTTCTATACATAGTTTCTGTCTTTATTCCCTCTTCCTATTCCTTTTTTTTTTTTTTTTTTTAAGTCTTTTTTTTTTGTTTTTTTTTTCATTTTTTTTTTTTTTTTTTTTTT
>VUQS01054775.1:0-10895 GCA_015108495.1 Heterochromis multidens | reverse complement strand
TTGTGACATGATGTGTTGCCTTTTGAGATCTTTTAGCCTGCTTCACTTTGTCAGACAGGTTCTGTTTAAGTGATTTCTTGATTCAGCAGGTCTGGCAGTAATCAGGCCTGGGTGTGGCAGTGAAACTGAACTCAGCTTTACAAAAAAAGTGGTTAATCAGTTAATTAATGATTTAACAAGAGGGGGCAATTACTTTTTCACACACGGCCAGGTAGGTTTGGATAACTTTTTTCCCTTAAATGAAGTCATCATTTAAAAACTGCATTTTGTATTTACTCAGGTTATCTTTGTCTAATATGAAAATTTGTTTGAGGATCTGAAACATGTAAGTGTGACAAATATGCAAAAAACTAAGAAATCAGGAAGGGGGCAAATACTTTTTCACACCACTGTATTCCTGTTGTCAGACAACAAAACTACAATAGGATTTTGACTTTAATGCAGCTCGGGTGAAACTGCTGACTATTTACCGCATAGCAACCTGTATTATCAGTCAGATTTTGAGCCGAGTGAGTTATAAAAACATTCATCCCCTGATTGACTGTGGATTTATGCTTCAATTTAATTATTATGCTTCAAATATGAAGTTGCTGCTTATAAAACAATTTTATAGTAAAGTAGTTTTCTAAATTTAATCTTTTCTACTTTGATAAAAGATGAAGTTTAGACTCCTGGCTCGGATTAAATTAACTATCTGGACAAACATTAGTCAGTTAATGTAATATATAATGCCGTCCAGTCTTTCTGCAGGAGTACTTTAACTTTTGATACTTTCATAGTTTATTCTAGGATAAATGGTCCACAAATTCTTGTTTTTTCCATTGTAAGAGCCACATCTTCTGCAGTCTGAATTACTTAAAATTTGAATTAAATTAAATTAAATTTTATTTATATAACGCCAAATCACAACAACAATCGCCTCAAGGTGCTTTATATTGTAAGGTAAAGACCCCTACAGTAATACAGAGAGACCCCAACAATCAGACTACCCCCTATGGCAACAGTGGGAAGGAAAAACTCCCTTTAAACAGAAGAAACCTCCGGCAGAACCAGGCTCAGGGAGGGGCAGCCATCTGCTGGTATCTGGGCTGTGGGCATTATGGCTCTCCCTGAGGAGATATGGTTGAGTGATTTCACTGGACCTGTGATTTTGGTGGGGAGGGACCTTGGCCTGACTTTGATCTGCAGGAATAAAAGACAGAGCGAGAGCAGCAAGTCCATCCCCTGCTTAGAGGAAAAACCCATTATCACCAATATGTCCAACAGCAACAATTTGTTAGGTCCCATTTTAGCTTTTTGACATTAAAATAATCTGAGTGAAGACAGGATCACAATAAGTTTCATATTCCAGTTGCAGCATGACAAAAAGCTGGTACACAGAAATACAGACTTCTGTAAAAGTTCGACATTATGAGTCTACGGGGACTGACTCACTACTGGAGCCTCCAGTGGCCATTAGAAAAACTGCAGTTTTTGGATTGAGGTTTAACTCGCTGTGTGTACTTACAGGGAAAATGTCTACATGTGTTTGAGAAGCACTTCTCCAAAGCTACAGCAGAGTGCATAAACAATGGATTGATTTTTGCGTAGGACCACAAACAGTCTGCTTCTTCATGCTCGGTCCTCGCTGACATGAAGAATATCTCCCACGTGTGCTCACCCACGACTGGAATCCATATTCCTGGATGAGTCACACAACAGGAATCAAGAGTTTCTGTGTGGATTATCTTCTCATTGTGAAACCGAGATGCACCCTGATGACTTACTTGTTTACACATGACACAGCCGCATGCATGACTGAGCAATTATCTCACTCAGCTGCAGCCGAGTCCGGTTTGTGTCCGCCCACGAACGCTGCAGAGGAGAACGCTGAGCATCAAACGCATCTCGGATCACACAGGAGTTTCCCTCCGAGCACGGCATTTTGAAGTTGCTGTGTTTAGTATGCAAAGTGAGCGCTTGAAAAAGCAAGAAATGTACAGCAAGCCAACACACACAGGTCTGCTTTCACAGGCCTCCAGAGAGACTTCATCCCACTCAGGCTCAAACTTTCATTTCCCACCGAGCTCATAATCGGCGCTGACACTGGAGCCTCCTGGGCTTTAAGACTGTGGCCCTCTGTTCTCAACAATGTTCAATTACAGACATGTGGAGGGAGGTGAGCGCCTAAAAATCTGACTACTCCCCGATGATAAACTCTTCAGACTCCTCAAAACGAAAAACCCATTAAACACCCGCAACGCCTCGTCGCCTCTCTGCAGCGCTCGGTGGTCCAAGCCACGAAGGCGAGGGAGATAAAAAGGAAAAGTTAAATAGGAAAAACATCAGAAAGCACCCCTCTTCCTCCTCCTCTTCTTCATCAAAGCAAGAGATGCAAGGAGATGATAGACCACCATGATTTCTCTTTTTGTTTCCTCCATTTTCTTCTTCTTCTTCTTCTTTCCCTGATAAACAGTCAGCAGTTGAGCTCCGCGGCCGTCATGAAGATATTTTCATTTTCAGCTGCCGCCTCATAAACAGAGGGCTGTGAAGACAATGTGGTTAGAAATGATGAATATGTAGCCCGTGGCTTTAATATCTTTAGTGCTCGCCGCCGATGTGGCGGAGCACGGAGGGGTGTATTGGATAATGATGAAAAAGAAGAAAAAAGATGGCGAGTCCTTTTCAGCTCAGAGCTTTGTGCTCCTCAAGGATTTTTTTTACTGCGTTTTAGCCCATAATGCTTCACTCAGAACTAACAAGGTGCCTTTTTACTGTTATGGCCTCACAGGCTTAATACAAGGGTAAGCCAAAATAACAAGAGCACTTGTAACAAAGGTATTCAGTACACCACCATAAACCTTAAGGTGGGGGTGTTGGACCAAGTCTGGTCTGGTACGGTCCGGTTCAGCATATAAAGTCATTTGAGCCATTTCAGACATGCACTGAAGCCCTCAATGTTTCTAGACTTACCCAACTGCAGTGTCGGTCTTTAACATCCACCAGGTCACCACAAGGTTACCAACAACCCGTCTACGGTTAGGGCTGGGTTTTGTTTTAGGCACGTGCCACATAGACAAATATCCAGAAATGAGAATTTATTACCTTTCAAATGAAGTCTCATTCATTGATTTTGTCTTCATAGTTTTTCTTTGTCTTTGTTTGTGTTTCCATTCAGGTGTCTCGAACATGTGAAAATTCTACAGAATGAAGTGGATCTGGTGGCAGTTTGTGAAATAGTCGTGATTTTTCATGCTTTTCATCTAACCATTTACTGATTTGTGTTCATGTACAATGAAATTTAGTTTTTGCACTTTGAAATATATATTTTTTTAAAAATTAATGTTTGAAGGCTGGGCGGAGGGCAGCGCGACTCATTTCACCATTCATACCGGAGACAATAGTTCGATACTTGCGTTGGACTCATTTTTACACGTTTTCTATTGCTTTATTAATGATCATCAGATTACTACTAACTAACTACTCGGTTAGGTTTAAGTGCTTTAAACTGCTGCGTTAGAGTTAGGCGACTAAAAACTACAGTGCTAAACAAATTTATTCGGCCACTAAATTAAAACAAGAAAACAGAAATATTTTAGGAATATGTCAAAAACATGTTTAAAACTAAAAATGACTGAATTCATGTTTTTATACCCAAATTTGAGTCATCACACTGGACTTCTCTGAGAAGTCAGAAATTAATCAAGCAGAATATTAACATTAACTAAAACAAACTTGATCTGTTTAGGAATACACGTAAATAACTGTAATTTGGCATCTTAAAAAAAATAAAAATAATGTGATTTTTGCTTTTTTGTAAAACAGTAAATTTGAAAATTAATGGATAAGAATGATTATATTTAAGCATTAAAACTATAATTTTGATTTAAAGAGCTTGAGGAGACTGGTGGATTAACCATTACAGAAAGATAAAAAATAATGTTGGTAATACTGTCAATTTAGGGAACCTTACACTGGATGGTGGTCTAATAAATTTGTGAAGCATTGTACTTCCTATGCAAACACAATTTTTTGAAGAAATAATGACACAATTCATGTCTATGAACACAAACAAATTACTTTTTGTGAATATTTTGTGACCTGGCTGAACTCTAACCCTCAGTGGGTTGCCTGGAGGTTAAAACAGACCTCACTGTTAGAAACTTGAACTTAAATAGAAAAAGATATTATAAGTAGATGTTTGTCGGTCTCGAGAGACTATGGAGTTGTGCTCTGGGTGGTGGTTCTGGTTGTGGTACAGCTTTGGGTGTGGTTCAACAGGCCGACAGAGGAGTGACAGGATGTACTCGTGACTTGCTGTGGATCGTAATGTAGCAGAAAGTTCCCGAGTAGTCACCATTTGCATGCTCGAGTTGTTTTGCACAGTTTGGAGGTCTATTGTGTGGTCTACATTACACAGTCGGATGTTTGTTATTTTGTTGGTTCCTGAAATCGTGGAAATTGTAATGGGTCTTCTTATCCTAATCATTCAGTGGCTGATTACAGCCACATGAGCAGAGACCAGAACAAAAGGTATGGGCTTCAGGGCTGAGTTTAAAACTTTGTGCTTGATGCTTTCAACCCTGTAACAAGGTTTTAATCTCAGATTCTGTGCTTCATCGTTTATCAGAAAGCAAACAGAGACTCTGTGACCCAGTGTTGATACAAGAATAAAGCCAAGAATCTGACCGCCTTAATCTAGATTTGGCCACGAATGCTGGCCTGCTGGATGCCTGGCTGTCACTGCTATAATCTTGCCTGTTGCTTGATACCCCTCCGTGCAAGCTTTGGCGGAACAGAGAGTTATGGTGGCGAGCTGACGGCTGATTTGGTGGGCGGTTTTTAGCCAGCTATAGTGGAAGTGATGCCTGGCTTTCTGTGGCTGTGTTCTGGCAGGTTTTCGTCCTGACTCACTGGCAGCGGGGCTGGTTATACGGGCTAGATGCCTGGATATCTTGGCCGACAAAACAAGACTGACTCACCGGCTTAGCGACAATTTGGCCCTGTGCTGGTGCTGTTTCACAGAGTAACATCATCCCGCTGATAGGAAACAGGATTCCTTAATCACTGTGTCCACATTACATCAACTAAGAGTGGGCCAGCCTACCCAGCAGACACACCTTCACCTTCACACAGACTGCATTCATCTCCCAAAAGGAGTCCTAAAAGTGTATAAACCTACAACCAAAATCATTACACTGTCAGGTCTTTTCTGTTGACAGGAAATATGATGGTACAAATAAATACAAGGAAATACAAGAGAGGCTAAAGGTGTACTTGAATGTGTCCTGTTTCAAGTCCACATTGAGTTTCAACTCAATGTGGGGAAACTGCCAGATCATGGGCGACTAATGTAGGGTTTGGGTTTGTTTAATGTCTTCCTTGGCGTCTCTGTGCCGTAATACCTAAAGCTGGCTTCAGTGCAGCCCTGAACCTTTCAGATGGTGGTTGCATGTGAGAATGTAAACATCCAGTTCAGTGGAATCCAACGTCAGTGGTCTTTAACTTCTTAAAGTTCACTGGGCCTTCATCAACCCATCTTGGGTTAAGGGTAGGGTTGGAGTTTGTTTTCACGACATGCTAAATATGCAGGTTTTCAGAAAATAGAAGATGTACCTTTCACATTAAGTCTTTCACATTCATGTTGGCATTTCTGTTGAAATCTTTTCCATTTGGATTCAAATTCTGATAGTGAATGAGCTAACAGTGACCTTGCGGACAGTTAGAATCTGCCACCTTCCTACTACAAAGTCCACTGATGTCCAGGTGTTCCCATAAAAGAGTACAGCAGGTGATTATCTGAGTCCTTCCTCCTGGATGTGGCATCACACTTGCCAAAACCAGATGGAGTATTTCCAGTACTGACAATTCAGTTGTTGCAGACTATCTCCTGCTGTGTACACATTTGAGAATGGATAACTCTGGACCAGATTATCCACCAGGTAAACAGTGAACCCCTTGGGCTTAGGGAGGCATTTCAGCCAGAAAATACAACATATTGCCTTTGAAATCAACTATACTTGCTTGCATTTTGGTCTTACAGTTCTTGTAAGATTTCCATTTGGGTGTGCCAAATTGGTGAAAATTCCATATGAAAGAGCACATGTAAACCTAAACCTAATCATCCTGGTGGATGTTAAGAGGTTAATACCCTGAGTGATGCTGCCAAATTAAAAACCTGAACTTGACACAGCATCTTTGTGTTGCTTTGCTTCATTTGGCTATCCAAAAGGTAACACAAAACCTCCAGGAAAAAGTCAACAAGTCTCAATTTCACCATTTTATTCAGGCCATGATAACAAATATCCTGATGTTTTGGTCTAGTGGCCTTGGTGAAATTTAGATTTGTCAGCTTTTTTCCCACAGTTTCATATTCAACATTGGAAGCATTCATGATATTCACAGGTAATTCAGACGAGCCAGTTAACCTTAGCTCCAGGTCTGAGGACTGTGGGAGGCAAACCGATCACCTGGAGGAAACCCAGCTGGCAGGTGCCAACCCAGAAAGGCGACTAAGCACTGCACCACCCTGCTCTGTTTCATTCATAACCGATTAACTCGCCCCTGCTTCACACTGGGTGTTGCAACAAAACACCCTAAACCTAACCTGGGCCCATTCACAGAAGAGATTTGTGAGCACTGCTTATACTCAGATCACAAATGGCGCCAGGATGTAGTTACCTAAATGAAACAGGATGCTGCTGCAAATTTACAAGTCTCTTATATGCTGATGCACAGGTTTCTTTCCATTAGTGAAGGCTGCAAATTTGGTGATGCGGGACCATGCAGCTGTACACTAACGGACATCGCCTTTAAATCAGGTAGTGGAATATAAATCCTACAACTTCAACTTACCATTTCATAGTTATAACTCATGACTACTAACTTCTAACTCCTCTTAGTGACTTTTTCCTTCTGTTTAGTAACAACAGTTGTCTTGAGCAACCCCTCATGTCTTTAGATTTTGCTTCCAAGGAGCCAGACCTTATAATTTTGAAAGTGGCCTTGAGCAATAGTTCTCCAGGCTTTCTGAAGGTCTTTCAAAGTTTTTCTTTGGAGATTCCCTGACCATGTTCAGGGGAATGGTTTTTGTTACTAGTAACCTGTCACAGGAGCACACCATTTGCTCCCATTTCTTTAGTTGGATCTTTGAAAAATGCTGATAAAACGTTCTTCAAATAGTATTTTTGCACCAACAAGGTGATTTCCAAAGAGCTATTAGCTGAAAGCTTATTGTGCAGTATGTCCTTAAGAAATCTGAGGAAACTGGAAAAGTGGAGGACAAAAGAAGAAGTGGCCGGCCTAAAAAAGGATCTACAGCAGATGAGTGGTATCTGAAAGTCATGTCCTTAGGAAAGAGGAAAAAATCCAGCAAAGACCTGACACAGGACCTGAGAAGCATCTGAACCTTCAGCTGATCCATCTACTGTTCACTGAAGCCTCATCAGAAATGGTCTCTGGAAGGGTGGCTGTCAAAAAGCCATTCTTAAGGAAGGTATGCCAAGAACTGGACTGAAAATCAGTGACAGCAGGTCTGATGGAGAGAGTCATCAGTATGTACAGAGGTCAAGAGAGAGGTACAACAGTGAGTGTCTTCAGCCATCTGTAAAGCACGGTGGAGGCTCTGTCATGGTTTGGTGCTGCATTTCAGGCAGTGGTGTTGGGAACTTGTAAAAACTGATGAAAAATTGAAAACTACTGTCAGATTATGATCCACCATTGCAATACCAGCTTCCTAGAACAGTACAACAGCCTTTACGTACTGCGTTTCCATATGTGTTTGCACATTTCAATAAATCACTGCATGTCTTTCCCATTTTCCGAGCAAAATATAAAGAAATGAGGGGTGACTCAAGACTTTGTCACAGTACTGTATATGATTTTTCAGTTTGACCTTGAGTAGCCTACACAAAACCCTCAGCTTCAAACCCATTCAGCACCTCCTGGATAAACTGGAACACAGACGATGAGTTAGACCTTATCTAAATACCCGGACGTAACTAATGCTCCTGTGGCAGAATGGGAGCATATCCCTGCAGGAACCCAACATCTTTTAAGCGTTTATCTGCAGTCATTTCCCACCAATATTTCCTCAAGATATACTGTATAAATAAAAATGTAAATGACAGAACGAACACAGAGTGATGAAGTTTGTCCTCTAGAGCAACTCCACAGTGATAAACATCTAAAAGAAGTCAGTGAAACTGTAATAAAGTCGCTGTGTGAAACAGTCAAAAACAGACATTATTTATTCATGCAGTAAGAAACACAAAGCAGGCAGCAGCGCATCCATAGGAAAAACATTTTATTGAAAAACATTTTCAGTTTGTAACAGACTGGTGGAATGTGTGTCATTTATCCTCACTTTGAACTTGTTTTAAAGTTTTGAATGTTAAAACCGTTTTTCACAGCCTGGCCATCTCATACTGCGAGGAAAGGGGAGAACCATGACATGACTAAAGAAAACCAGGGGAGACGAACAAACAATGCAAATATAATACTGTGTTACTGACAAACTGGACTGAAATCAAATTATTAACAGAACAAGAGAAAAAAGAAAGAAACAAAAAGAAACTAATTCAATAAATATTTATGGTACACACTTATGGCACAAATATGCAGCAGTCAGTTTGGCAACTTTTCTCTTTTTTTTGAAACCAAATTACAATGGAAACAGTGCAAAAGGGGCGGGAGTGGGGAGGACACGGGCTTTCCATCGAGCGCTAGCTAAAATACATAGCAAAAAATTCAAATTTTATACAAAACATCTTACTTTAAGAGTTTATAAAAATGATTTTATTGGGTTCTGGTCAATATTTACATAAGCTATTTACCAAAAAAGTAGTATGCTCTGTTTTACTGAAGTGAATTCCATTTTTCTGTACTTTTCTCTTCCATTTACTTTCCTAAAAAGGTGAATAAGGCTATTGTAACAACCCAGGATCCATATACAATACAAACATTAATGTATTTACAGTTTCTTACCTACAGAAGTACGGTGCAAAATTACTGAGTCAAGTGACCAAGGGCTGACCATACGAGCAAGGCATTTTACAGTAGCCTGAGGTGCTTCTCTTAGCTCGTGTGCCAAGACTCTGACGGCGTCGCTACGATATTTCCAAACAGGTCGGAGCACACCTGTCGATGCTGGGAGAGCGTTAGCGGAGCTAAGAAAAGGACGCCAGATTCAAAGAAACTAATAAGATTGTCATATTCTGCCGCAGACAGACAGCAACTAAACAGCCATTTCTCTTTTCTTAAATACCTGTCCGGGTGTGTTACATATGCTTTTTAATTGTTTCATTTTTCACAGTTTACCTTTGTACTACGGCACACGGTCAGAACAGAAGAGGTTCAAATAATACTAGAAACAATGCAGGAACTCAAAGCTAACAGCAGGCTTGTGTTTTGTGGTGTTGGTTTGTTGTTACATCTTTCAGTGGTTAAGAACACTTTCCATAGGTGTTTTTTTTTTTTCTCAGAATCGATTTAAAAAAATAAATAAGAATTGCATATTTGCAGATTTTGTAGCCTCTCAGAGGCACAAACCTCAGATCATACAAGGCTTGGCTTTTCGGTGAAATTTGATCATGAACGAATGAGGATGATATATGCTCGGGGACAGGCCTAACGCCAGAGATATTAATGAATGCGAAGTCACTGAAATGCACACACACACACACACACTTGCACAATCACACGGAGAACATGAGGGGTGTGTGAGGAGATTCGGGCGCACTGGGTGTTCATGGGAGTTGCCTTTGGGAGATGCTACACTGAGTGAGCGTGGGAGACACAGCTACTCTGCCCTTTGTACACCAATGTGAGCTATTTAGGGTCAGATTAACTCTCCTCCCCTGGTCCTCCTTCCCAGGACCGGGCCAGAAAGAATACGGGACTCAGATTAAAAACGCTTACTCTCGTATTTCTTTACAGAGTGGAAAAGAATACGCAAGACAACGGCTGACTCCTATAAGCTGAGCTGGAAAAATATGGGACTTGCCAGCTGACTCCTGTATACTTTCCACCAAGTGGGAAAAAATATGGGACACGGTGGCCAATTCAAGGGAGGAAAAAAAAACCAAAACAATTGGAACTCAGTGGCTGATTCATGGGGAAAAAATATGAGACTCAGCTATTCTTTTACCAAGCAGGAAAAATCCGGCACTTGAAGGCCGGGACTTTTACGGAAAAAAAATTCTGTACTTAGTGGCCGATTCACTAGAAAAAATATGTGACTTCGAAGCCGACTCAGAGGAAAGAATATGGTAGTCTGTGGCTGTCTCCAGAAGTCTTTCACCAAGTGGGGAAAAAATACAGGACTTGGTGGCAAATTCACAGGAAAATAATATAGGACTCAGTAGCCAACTCGTGTGTTTTTTCACCAAGTGGGGAAAAACAGGGGAGTCGAAGCTGGAAAAAATTTGGGATCCGACAGCCAACTCACAGGAAAGAACACGGGACCCGGCGACCGACATCTGCATTCTTTCACACAGCAGGAAAGAATACCGTATTCGGGAACCGAGTCTCGCAGTCTTCCATTGAGCGAGTAAAGAAATAACGGACTCAACAGCCAACTCGCAGAAAGAATACAGGACTTAGCAGCTGGGTGGCGGGAAACAATACAGGACTCTGTGGCTGACTCCCGTATTCTTTTCCGGGACTCATCAAGATTCCGAGATATTAGATAATCAAAAACCTAGATTGCATAATGTGCACTTATACCATTAATATATTAACATTACTTCTTCTCCTTACCGCCTGACAACGCCTGTGCTCTGTATGTGTCTATCATAAATAAATTCTGCTTTTTTAATTTTTTTTTATTTTTCATCTTTTAATGTTCTTTTTTTAAATGTACATCTATTTAATAAAAAAAGTAAATCAAAAACTCACAATATGGAAATGCTAATGGA
>VUQS01054774.1:0-14567 GCA_015108495.1 Heterochromis multidens | reverse complement strand
GTCAGCTTGGATGTTTTCGTGCTACACATGTAATGTAATAACAATGATAATACTAATAATAAAGAATAAATAAACACACGAACAAGAAGAGCCTATAGAGAATTTATAGAGCTCATCTTGGAAGAGCAAATATGTTTGGTACAACACTGCATTCAGATCGTAATTCTGATTGCAAAAACTACCAAACAAGACAGGGATTAAAAAAAAAACAAAAAAAAACAAACAATGAGGCTTCAAAAAGGGGATAAAAAAACCAGTGGGTGACGTCGCAGTGGCTATTTCAACCTGTTATATACAGTCTTTCACTACAACCTTCTCTATTGATCAGTGTAGCTGACTATTCAAATGACAACACTGTCAGAGGCTAGACATGAAAGATGTTCTGCTGTGTTTGAGAATTTTATGGCATAACTATGAGCAGGAGGCATTTTTTATTCTTTTAAGCATCATGCATAACTCTAAAGTCAAATAAAGTCAAACTCTGAGTCAAATGTTAAAAGATGGAAAAATTTCTGTTTCTGTTGTAAGTGTGACATAAACTTTTGCTGACTGAGCTGTTGCAAAGCATTGGTCTCCACAGAACAGAATAGATAAACTAGATAGACTTGCGTCTGCCCTCTCCCAAAAAATCATTGAACATTTAAATGTTTCATATTCATTTGGTACACTGTGTTTTCAAACATGAATGATTCACTGGGTGCTTGTCACAGCTGCATTGGTTTTCAGTCTCAAAGCACCCATCAAATGGGAGCAAACATATCTCAAAGGCCGTTGCTAAACTATTCAAGCATTCAGTTGCAAACAGGTGCAGAAAATTTTTCACAGTGAATGCATCCCAGACTAAAATGGAAAGTCACCCATCCAAAGAGACCTTCCCTCTGGATTTTACCATGTGTTCCCTTCATGAGCAATAGAAACAGACGAGGAAACCTACTAAAAGCAAATGGGTACCAAGTGAGAGAGACAAAGCCGAGACCGTCTTCAGAAATGGGCAGAATTTATAAAAGAGTTCATTTTTTCAAAAGTTGGCTTTGAAACATTAGATTCTCCTAAAGTTCTCCTAAACATTACCAGGAGTCAAACTGGGGACTGGGAAGCTAATTTTCACTGATATGCAACTTAACAACCCGGCCATCAGGTCACCTGGACAGTTGAACTCTTGTGAAACATTTAAGTAACAAAACATTGCTGACATATCTGCAACATACATTCTGCAACAAAAATGTATGTAATGAGTCTGGTGTGTGTATACCTAAATTTAAATCATTAAGGGCAGTTCATATAACTGTATGAACTCCATATAACTCAAGTATTAGGTTTTGCTTAATGTATCAGCATAAATCCATTTGTAGGCTACCACTGACTGTACACTATACACTTTGTTATACAGAACAGGAGAATTTCATTTCTTGACAGTTAAAAACAAAAGAAAAATAGTCAAAGTTTGATTTTATAGTATTTTAGCTTTTAATTTAGTGCTATAAATAATACACCTGACTAAAATTCTTTTGGTCAGCTTTGTCTTCATACATTGCTTTTATATCAGCATAAAGAAAACAGAAATACACAATGGATGCCTTTTAACTTTTAAGGTATTCTTGGTCTCATTGTTTGGTTACATTTTGTCATATTGATTAAGACATGTTTAAGAAGAAGAAGAAAAAATAATAATGGGATGTTTATTTGATTTATGTAGTAGATTATTAGTGACAGAACAGCTGTATCAAATGTTTGAATAAAGTCTCTACTTAGTTTCCTCGCAGCACTGAGATTGTTTTCTCAGACAGTAAGCAGATTTTCGGGATGCTTGAAGTTCTCGATTTTGGCTCCCAAAAGGAGACTGACTGGGGCTTAACCTCACTTTCCATTTTAATTAATCCTCATCCTTTTGCCTCTGGCTCTCTGATTAGACCAGGGCATCCTTCCTCAGTTCCCTGTAGCAGAAGACAGACCATCTGCTTGGCAGGTGGCTGCTCTTGATGGACAAGTCAGCAGTTCATACACAGGCAGGTGTAAGAGAAGTTTTACAACAGTCAGCATATACAGTTTAGGAATATTTAATATGTGTTGCTAGAATAATCTAAGGGAGTTTGTAGACACAGGCAACCGGGGAGAATGTGAACAAAACAATGAGCCCATCATTCCAGGAGTGCTTAGCTAACGTGTAGTCTATAAATTTTTAAGATGCAGTAATCTGAGAAGACAGCTCATTAATAAGGGTATATATAAAGGACAGTGTTGCCTGAATGTGAACTGGCATTCTACAAATAAAGATAGTGTTTTCAAATGATGGCGGTATTCTATTCTCTGGGGTTTAATTAGAGTAAAACCCCCAAGAAGGCTCAACATCACATGAGATGAGCAATGGGAAGTAGAGCTAATTAGGAAAGAGGAATCATGAAGTCTGACCTTCGGCCCGCAGGGCAAGCTCCTGTGGAAATCCTACAAATGACAGCAACACTGATAAAGAAAGACGTGACTGTTCGATAGAGCCATTGCTCTTTATACAGTCATTTCCAAATGCATGTTATTGTAAATATTAACTTTAACTTGTATATCAGTTCCTTGGCATTGAATTGTACCTATAAACTCAGTTTGCTTTCACCCCTAGTTCTTTAAATTAGTGTAATTTGTCAAGAGCAGGTTCTGCATGATTAAGCAGAGACGTGACCAGATTCTCAACTGCATGTGGCTGGCTAGACAAAAACAAACAACTGACGTCCACCGTGTCCACATGCATGTGAGGAAAATATTTTGTAGGGCTAGTTACCCCTGATTGCCCTTCTCTGTTTTCCTTTGTGTTGTGAGCTTTAATGTGTATGTATGTAGAGAGCAGTCATCTCTGTTTGATTTGTTGGTACAAATTGGATTGTAAGATCAACAAAGAAACTAATAACATTAAACATCTTTGGTAGGTTGACCCCTGTGCTTTATTAAAGTGCAGGAAAAGCTTCTTCCACAGTGTTGACTAGCTGATATGATGTTTAATTAAATGCCTGCATCTGCAAAGCAAGATTGGCTTTTGCCCAGCGTGCACCTCAGCACAGTTAGCCAACAGGAACTCCTATCAGGTTTTTGAAGAGGAAGCAGGGCTTCTCAAGTGATTATCCTTTTTATAATGGCTGCCAGCGACATCTGGTCTTCCTGCTGCCATCCACAGGCTGCGTCTCTTCTTATAACCATGGATACTATGTGGAGATCATTTATTTATTTATTCCTTAATAATTAATTTGCCTGGTGAAAAAAAGTGTCAGCTGCTTTGATTTCAATACTGTGTCATTTTTATGATAAATGGGGCTGTTTTAAGAAAAGCTGAGTAAATTGCAGCTTATTTCTTATCACTACCCTCACACACTCTCATTATCTACATTCAAAACCTTCAACAAGCAAACAGATTCTTCTTGCAGAAGGTCTGTCACAAAGGGTGGCAGTTGCGCTTTGAATTCCCCTTTTCCTGATATTCTAAGAAACCTTTTCAAAAATGTATCTTTTGTTGAAGTCTTGATGCTTCTGTTAATTAACCTCTCTAAACTTTCTGATGTAAATCTCTGCCTTTATGAATTAAAGCTGTGATTAACTATCAGCTGGTTTCAAAGGTCACACTAATGCTATTTCACAGACCAAAGCAAACAAGCACAAATAGACCTTTTAGCATTTTAATCCATGTTGAGGCATCAGTTGAGAGTCTAATTAATGCTGAGTGCTCAAGTATTCTTCATGGTTAAAATATTGGCACTACAATAAAGAGGGTGTCACTTTAGCTAGAAGCCTTGAGCTCATTTAATTTCTGCACATCAGCAATTTTTGCGTAACCCTATCCTAAAAATATAAATGAAAGGACAGAAGTGTAAGCCACTGCAGCACTTTAAAGCCTCGTGTGGGCTGCTAATCCCTGAAGAGAGAAGTTGGAGATGGATCAGCACGTGACAGATCAACCATTGGAAAAATTATGAATGTGTGCTGGCAGGTTGTTTGTGAAATGGGCTTTCAATTCTGTGTGCGTGATATGTGGGGTTTTCTCTGCTTAGAATAAATACTAATCCTTTAAACATCAGAGCACATGTGTGCATCAACGGACAGCACAGATGCACAGCAACCAGGCCATGTAAAGAGATTAGATGCCAGGAATCATGAATGACTTTGTTTTTCTGCCAGTTTATGGTGAGATTCGTTGATAATTTTCTCATGGGCATGTGACGAAGATACACAAAGGGAGGCTTCAAAGTGAGGTGATGCTTCAAAAATAAAGCAAATACAGTGTTATGTAAATATTTATATGATTTTATATGGATTTCAAATCTTTAAAAAAAAAATACTGATAAGCATTATTTAGTTTACAGTCAGCGGCTGCTTCTTTATAACCTGCTGTCATTTTAGAAGTTTTTGTTTCTGTACACATAAACCCTGCTAGTGATTATAAAACATGGATGCACTGTTTCTAAGGTTTAATAGAAACTTCTATGCAAAATTAAAGTCAAAAAGAAATATTTTTTCAAAAGTTTGTAAAAAGGGAATGAATGAATTAAGTCTGTGAAATTGTTTTGGAGGTTGTCTTTTCTATTATATTTTATTATAGGCTATGGCAAAATATAACGTCCCTTACATCTTGCTGTTATCCCTGCCATTTTTCATTATAATTAGCTCCATTACAGCTCAGTGTCTCTTACATGTTAAATGATGGCATTACAAAATTTGATCTGTGATCTTTTCCTCTTTGTTTTAGATTAATGGTCCATAGGTGTTGTAAAGCTGCCATTATTTCTCAGACCTATCACCACATTACCATCTAAAGTACAGTAATTACCGAGTTATGCTTAATGAGGATGCCTTCAAGTGCCAACCATTAGAGTGAAAAATGAAGCTGGAAGTGTCAAAATTGCAATTTCGTACTTCAGGATGCAATGGAGCCATTTCCCATAGACTCTAATGTTAAAATGCCTAACTCTAGAGCAGAAACAAAGCCTGGTACAATAAACTGTTTAGGTCATATAAGTGATTTCTTTTCTTCGTTTTTTTTTTTTTAATATTAAGGGCCTGGTTGCCTTTAGTGGCAGGTGGGTGTCAAGCAGGCGGCCACAGCAGCTAGCTATCTGCTTGTTGTCAGATTAACTAATTGGATCACCTGATCATGTTTCTGTTGGTGCATTTTGGAGTATTTTTATTGCAATTAGTTGACTAATAATATGTCTTGCTTTGTGCACATCCAATAATGCACCATACAGTCTATGGAAGCAACTTGCTAACCGAGCTTACTAGCTTTAGCAAATGAAGTCCAATATCAGATTGGTGAAGTCATGGTGGCTAAATTGATCTTGGATATATAGCATATGGATTCATAAGAGTGGGGGTGCCATGTCTTTAGATTGTATTGTATTGTTATTCAATTATAACTGACTTTGTGCTTATCATACCTCCCAACTACTGTTGCTACACCTGGCCAGTTTCCAGTTTTCACACAGACATACAATGACAATGACAACAGCTTCTACAGCTTCAATTTCTTAGTAAATTTTGAAACAATGAACCATTGATATACAGCAGAGAGATGCAAATGTGTAAAAGCTGTAATAAACTGACCTACAGACTCAAAAAAAAGAATAATAATTTGCACTTTTGTGGCTCTGATCCACGTGTAAACTCAATCTTTGAAAACCACCCACACAGAAAGACTACATGTTTGAAATGTTTAAAATACCAACAGGAATAAAATTATTTTAAATATTCATCTTGAATATTATTTAATTTTTTTTTATTAACCTTTATTTCACAAGCAACTGAAACTCTTGAGGTTAAGAATCTCTTTTGCAAGAGTACCTTGTGTCCAGATATGCAGTATTAACCTAGCATGTTTTTGATATCTATATTTTCATCTTTGATCATATTCTCCATCATTTTCATTTCGGCACAAAGCAAATACAGACAGGAAATCAACACTTACACCCTAAATTATGAAGGCAAAAGTATTCAGATTAGTGTGCTTACAACCAACACTTGTCTGTCTTCTGTGCCATCAACCTACAGCAGTTTGAGATGGTGTATCAATCAATGTCATGAGAAAATAATGCAACTTGATTGTTACTGTAAACACTTTGATTTTCATCAACTCCCAAGAAAAAGATGCTCCTCTGTAGCTACTAAAAGTCTGACCTTTTTGCTTGCTATGTTGCTAGATATGTGGCTGCTCAGTGAGTTAATCAACCCTTTCTCATTTTGCTGGAAACAGCTGCCTGCAGCTGGAAATTGAGTTAATGAGTGCAGTGAAATGTGCCCAAGAAATTAGCTGAAAGAGACTAAAAAGCCCTTCAGGTCTGAGTTGGATAGTATCGTGTATTCATCAGTTTATACAATTTTACCTCAGCCACAGTAACTTTTCCAGCAGTTATATGAAGAACCAAATCCCCTAGCCTCAATTTTTAAAAAAAGGGCAAAAACCAACTCCAGTGAATGTACCTGTGATTCAGAGACGTGTGGTTCTATTGTGTGTTTTTGTCTTTGTCTGTTGCTTGTTCTGTTTTCTTTCCCACAATAACTTTGTGGCCAAAACAGCCCCTGGATCTCCTTTAGGGTAATTCAGCTAATTAACCTACTGAACACATGTTGGTTATTTCAACCTCATTCTACATTCTACTGAAGTTCTTTGGGAACCTTTTTAACCTTGGTGATGATACAGGTTGTTACTTTGAAAAGCAGAGGCAGCTGTTTATTTAAACTTTATATTGATTGCACATTGATTCATTTGACAGCAGTACTGACTTAAGTTTGTCTGAATATTATTACAAAACTATAGAAACAGGTCACAGTTATCCAAATAAATCATTTAAAAATAAGTCTCTTAATGCACTGTAACAAACAGGAGCAAAGTGGAAGCATCACTAAAAACCCAACATGTTGTTTGCTAGATTAGATATTAAATAATCATTCTGGTATATGAGCTTGGAATCAAAAAGTTCAACTTTGATCTGATTTGTCTGAAAGATGAGAATAATTTACAATACTCTGATGTCTGGTGAACTCAAATGAACTGATGAGAGGGCATAACACAGAGTTCTGATCAGAAATGATCAGATTAACATACTAAACGCATACTTAAAGGTTTTATCTGTTATTGAAGAGTCCCCGAGATCAAAAAGATGTTTTCCTTTTAAATTTGTATTTATTTATTCATTCATTTATTCATATGTTAGCACAATTTTTAGGCAGTATATGAACATTAGTACAGAAATATCCTGCTCTTTATGCAGTTTAAAGTACACAAGCTCAGGTTGGAGCCTATAGAAGGCCAAGAATTAAAAAAAAAAAAAAAAACAACTCAGTGTTTACTTTTATTTAAATATTCTCAGCCACTAACTATTCATCACTGAACCAACATCACAGCTGGGCAAAGAGTCAGCTCTGTTTTAAAACTGAGGTCTAACTTTTTTGGGTACAATGGTCATTTTTGATTCTTTGCTCATTTTGTTTCTAAATTTGGCAAATATCCATCTTGAATGTTGTATACTGACCAAAAGGATTATGTCACGGAAGGAAAAGTGAGAAATAACAGCAGTATAAGCTACACAACAGTGTAGAAAAATCCCCAGAAGGCAAGTTACTGAAATGTATAAATGAAATTGAAGGTCACAGTGGATGTTATATCATTACAAGTAATATGGTATTAACACAAAGCCCCAGTGGCTCATGGCTGCTTTATTGCATCACATACTTTATGTCTCACTCATTGCAAAATGCACACAATCCTCTCAATGCTGCCTCTGTTACTTCAGGTCTCTTTGTTTGGCTTTGTTAGAAGTAGCTTGTGAATTGACTTTGTTTTAACACTGAAGTGACATTCAATGGAGGATTTCTTCAGCCACCTCTTGTGACATGCTCTCAGATACACATCAGTTGTGCTAGTGTGTCAGTTTTGCTGCACTTTTTTTTACACAAAATTTGTACTAAATTTTTAGATCATTTAAATTTACTGTAAATTCTGACAGAAGGTACAAGAAGCCACCAGGTGGCACTAATTTGTTCCCACTATTACTGTTGCCTATTTTTTCCATCTTTTTTACAGTCAGTATCTTAAATGAGCTGTATGAATTGTGCTGACACTGATTTTTCTTCTTTCATTTGCAACATGTAATACAGGAAATTTGAAGTACAACTCTTGGAAAATTATTATTATTATCATAGTCGCCATCAAACCGAATAGCAGAGTCAGAAGAGCCTCACTTATCTCGGCTCCTGATGACATTAAAAGCCTCATTTCCATTAAAAAACACCAATCAAGTCTGCATGAAATTCAGAAACAGAAGTCAAGACTGTCTTTGCAGGGTGCTTTCGTACAATCACAAGTAGCAAAATATGCAGGCCAGTACCTTTCATGCTTACTAATTAAGACTTTGTATTTTATTCTGTTTAACAAATCAAAAAAAGCAAAACCAAACAAAGAAAGTTGAAGCATGAAAGGATTTTTTTCTGTTGACTAGCAGCAGTAATTTCTTGGAGTCTTATCTTCACACCAGGTGCTGAATATCCACCAGAAACAAAATTTCAGACATGCCAAAGCTTGCCTGGAAGACCGATTTGATATGTCTTTTTCGAGAAGAATAGTAGCAGTAATACAAAGATGCACCTTATTCCTTATTTCTAGAACATAGCTGAAAGAATTATACAATAAAATTAAATGGCAGCTTTAAAGCATGACAAACATCTTCTCTTCATTTTTGAATGTGAAACACTGACACTCATATTTTCGTAGAGAAATCAGGACAAGCATAGCTCAGACAACAACTCAGTATACATGTAATTTTTTTTCCTCTGCTATAAACAATCTAAGCTTGGAATGAAAAAAGACAACACAGTCTAATCTGCTGGAATCAAAACAAGCCTTTAAAACCTCTTTGGTGTCTGCAGCACTAATCTCTGAACTGGTCAATGAAAAGTGCACACAGTTCAGACGAGAATTTAAAGCCTCTTGGGCTTTCTCACTAGATTGCCAGGGGAAAAGAATCTGAATGAAGCCTGATTTTCTATGGTGCTCAGATGCAATGGATTTCAACAAGTAACAACATTAGCGACATATAATCTGTCCCCTGAGAGTCATATAGATGCATATAGAAATTAAGATGTCATTCAGCTTACTCTGCAGTACCTAACCACTGTGATGTAAGACTGTTTCTTGCTATTACAGAGCCCGTTCAGTTTTGTAATGGCAAAAGCTGATATCCCGTGATGGTGTGAGTCAGTGCATGGATCATATGACTGGCAGAGGATTCTGGGAGCTAAGCTGTTTCCAGTTTTGTGGTGGGTTTTGAGTATGCACTGAGATGGGAAACAGATGTGACCTAATAGGAGGAGAAAAAAAGGGAAGACAAGAGGAATTTACTGTTGAGCCGGGCCTCAGATTACTTTTTGCTGTTCACAACAAAGAGTCAGACTAGAGCAACAAATGGCTGCCAGTGCTCACATGAGAAAAAGTCATAAATGTAGAAATGTATTCTCAGCATCAGCCCCATGTGGAGATATTAATAGACTGTTTTAACACTCAAGAGAAAAAACAGAGCTATACTGACTGCTAGGTAACCACCTTGGTAAGGAATATTGGATAATAAATCTATCTACCCACACGCATACATTTACACCCAGGTCATGACCTGCTGCATGATGGTATGCTCCCTGATGCTAAGATGGGGGTTGAGTGCTGCATGGTGGATCAATCAAGACACTACCGTTCATCAGTCTCATTATCTAAAGTGGCCAAAGGAACCTTGTGGAAGAGTCTTACAGAGGTTTAAGATGCACTCTCCAGCCTGGTGAAATCCAGTGAGCAGATGTTTAGTTAAAAAAAAATATCGATCAGTTAGATAGTGAGCTGTCAGTGATGAAAGCCATTGCCTAGAGCTGCTTGCCTGCATTGCACTTAACACACCAGAGATTTTAACACAACAGGGATCTTAGCACAGCACCCAAGATTGTTCTTGACCTTGAGGAGAACTGAAGCAGCAAAGGAGAGATAGATAGCTGCATTTGTACACTGTGCAATATCCTCTCTGATTGTGTATTGGTTTTTTGTAAAACCTTTGAAATAGTAAATCATCAGATTTGGCTGAAAAAACTCAGCTTGTTTAAATTTTTTCTACTTTAATAATGAAGGTCTCCTCCTATCTAAAATGTCCCAGTGGGTTAAAATAAGTCATGAAATGTCTTTCCCTTTCACTTTGGAGTCCCACAAGGCAGCATTGTGGATCCTTTGCTTTTTGTCTACTTGCTTTTGACCTGTCCTGTTTTTATAAGTGGTTAAAATAAAATAACCTGATAATTAATTTAAACAAAACAGAATTAAAATTTTCCCCTAAGAAATCAATCAAACACTAACCATCACAGACATCTACTAAAAATTTGGAGAATTTCTCTATTTAAATCTAACCTACCAGAAACATATTCCAAATCTATTGATGAAGATTAAAATGTAAGTATATATCAAAATCAGACCAAATAATGTTAGAAAAATAAACATATTGAAGTCAAAATTGATTGCTAAGGGGTTTCACTGCTATGGTAGGAATTAAAACCCATTGTCAGCAAATTTTAGCTGGCTGTGTAACTGACAAGAGTATTTACACAAGTAATAAGAGTATAAGATTCATGTCTTTTTCAAAAATTGTTAGACTGTGTTTTGCCATTTAGCATTTTTGTGTAATTTCTCTTAATTGTGGCTTCATTTACTGCTATTAAAAAAACAGTTCTAAAGGCCTGGCTTGTCATTCGGCTTGATATTTTAATTTCAAAGTGTCATAAGAGGCATTATAGGCAAGCTCATTTAGTTCCAGTGGCATGTTTGCAATGAGTTTAGATTAGATTTTAATATTATTGAGTTTAAAGGGTTGTTTTAGTTTGATATTGATGGAAAGGTCATTATCACAAGTCCATTAAGAGTCATGAATACACAACTTTCATACAATTATTATTATTAGAAAATAATTTTATAACAATAAATGCCTTCACGAGCATTCATAGTGTTTTCTAGCACCTGAAGATATCTCCCTGTAATGCAATGGCAATGTAAGTAATGGGGAACAAAATCCCTCATTCTACATACAAATGATCTCTTTTCAGCATCACTTTCAGCTCAAGTTAATGTGAGACTACAGGAGCCTGATTTAGACAAATCAAACTGGTATCTTATTTCCCTCTTCTTGTCTCCCTGCTGTACTGCACAAGAGTTTAACACATCCTTGCCTGATTTACTTAAAATTGCTGAAGCTTCCTATTGTGCTGGATCAATGTTTTGTATAGAGCAGGGACTTAAGCAACCTCTAAGATTTAAATTTACATAAGAATGATGAAATACAGCCAAATGATAAGGTAGTCTAGACAGTTATTGTACATAGCTCTGCAAAATGTCAATCAGCCGAACTACATGACTTAATGGCATCTTAAGGTTTCCCTGCCAGCAAAACTAAAATCTCAGTATGATTCAAGTTCAAGGTGGCATAAATGTACATTTGTCCATATCACAGAAACATAATATATTGATAGACAATGATATGCATGAATAATAACTTATGTATTATGAACAGTTTTGTACAAAGAGGCTGCAGTTGTAATAGCAGTTGTGATAATTGTGAAGTTAGAGTTAGCCATAGTATTAGCGAAGCTTCTCCATTTAAACAAGTGGAGGATTCATGGAGATATGATTACATGTCTGATTAACTTGCAGCAACACGGCCATGTATCACTGGACATCTGAGCTGCACGGGACGCTCCTATATTTACTTCAGTGTCTAGATATGTGCTAGACAGCAGTATGACTATAGGACTCACAAGACATGTTCATATATACACACATGACTAATAGCATGAGGAAGTACCACAAAACAGACAGAAATTGGAGCAAATACAAATATGGTAAAGACCTATTTGGCTCCTGCTGTGGGAATTTTTTTTAGCGAACTGCTACTCATGATCAGGTTTCACACGTTGTCTTTATGTATTATTAATCACAAAAAATCGTCTTGGCTCTAAAATGAGGATGTTTGGTTTTCAGTCTTGAAGTAGAGAAACAGTTTTCCATTAAAACACAATGAACATAAATGTGTCAGTTTTAAAGGAAATACTTGAATAAAGGCATAACTTTCTCAAAAATCAGTGGAATATAGCATGTAGCCTTCCCATGTCAACATTATATATGTGTATGTGGTAAAGTGTCATCACACAGAAAACTGTTTTGTGCATTTTCTTCTGACTTTCACATGTCAAGTAAGTAAACACTTCTGTTTTCTGCAAAGACAGCATTTAAAAAAAATACCTCTGTTGATATCCGATATCTTATCTGTGACCTGTTGGTGTTTAATTCTAATTTCTTCTGGTCTTATCTTGATATGATCTCAAGAGAAGTGCTTGTTTTCTCCTTATGTTGAGAGAAATTCCAGCAAAACAAGAAACATCAGAACTTATGAACAGGCCGAAAAACAAAACTTTGCAAACGTTTTGACTTCATTCCACTGGCATGAATAATGATTATTCTAAATGCTAAATAAATAATAGCAATACTAAATGTGCAGTGCAGTAGATGACATGTTTTCATGTAATAGCCCCTGCTGGTGCCCACAGTTGAATTCTTAATGCTGATCTTTTGATTTGCAGTCTGTGCAACACGATATTGACCCAGTTTAGTGACTGACAACCACTACATTGCACACAATTGTACCATACTTGTTTTTTACATGTGCTGTTTTTGCTGCATCCTTCCTTTCTTTCTTCCTTTAGGTGTAAAATAGTCTTTCCTTAATATAACATTAGAACTCAGAGGTCTTAATATAGCATTATTCTTCAGAATGATTTAGAGTAGACTTGAAAGTAGACTTAAAGCTCAGGGCCTTCTCTTTCATACCACTTTGATTCTTGAACAAAGTACAAAGTCTGGTCATGTATATTATTCAATGGCCTGCTATAAAAGGTAATCAGTGTTAGACTTTAGAAAAGGATAAAAGCCAATTTCCAAGTCATTTTGTTAAAAATCCAAGAGCCTTTGTTATTTTTCAAGCAGTAACCCAGACTGCAGCAGTACAACATCCTCTGTGAAGTTTTCAGACATGCCTCTGTAACCTGACACCTGACATCATCTGGTTTATTCAGTGAAACCAGATGTAATTTCCCTGCATGGAAGAAGAAAACTCCTCCCCAGACCTGGAGCTCCCATTGTACTTCCTCAAAGTTCAGCCGATATAAACTCGACCACTGACCTACTTCCACAGGAGAGGAAGACCAAGTCAGACTCAGAAGAATTCACTAAACTCTTTGACTTTTGGACTTCAGGTACGTTTGTTTACTGCTGATTTCCTAACGCTGAGTTTTATTTTCAGTTTTGTGTTTGTTTTAACATTAGGTTAAATCATTTTGAAAGAACTGCTGCTTTTTGACGTTTTTTTATTAAAGTTAAAGCAACTAAGCTAAACTGAAATTAGACACAGAGTTCACTTAATTACAAGCACTGATTTTCAAGACTGAATAAGATTTTTTTAGGTCCCCACTTATAAATTCATAACTTTTTTTAGTTAAGAGAGTAATTAGCTTTAAAAAGATTAAGATTAGAGAACAATTTTGACCCAATTGCACCTTACTAGAGTCATTTTTGGAAGAGTTAGATGCAACCTTAACTGAGAGCCAATTTGAGCTCTGGAAAGTTTATGACATACCCATGGAAAAATGCATCAGGGGAAGCAAAAAAAATCATGAATGTTAATGTTTTATGCAAAATATAAATTTATTTTTAAAACATAAACTACCACAGGGAGAATTATTGTGACTCATACACAGCACTGTGCACATATGGTGAATTATTTGCATGTATCATGGGATTTTGCTATTTAAAACATGTATTTTCACCCAAAGGTGAAGCCATGCTGTGTATACATATCAATGAGTGTAGGAAGCAGGAAGCAAAAAGGAAAAAAAAAATTATTAACTTCACACATCCTCAAAAGACATGGAAACATTGGCTTCTGCTTTTAGTTAAGAGAAACTCCAAGGTCAGCAACCTTTACGGGAAACAAAGTCTACAAATGCAGATTAGAAGCACAGTGTATTAAAAACAACAAGGGGAACTCAGGAAAGCAGAGAGAAACAAAGGCAGAGAAAAAGTTCAGACTGCTGTGAATTTTTAAAGCTTGGACTTAAAAAAATACACAGTTAAAATCTCTGGAAAATTAATCTGGAAACTTTTTCTCAGTATAGTTCACTTGAGTTTGAGATTTCATTCTGTAGCTGTTATTCATATTTTTGGTATGAAGCTGCTGTCAAACTATATCCAACATTGCCCAGTCAGATCCTGTAAAAGAAAGTAAAAATTGTTGAAAATCAGATGAGAAGAAGAAGAAGAAGAAGAAGAGTTTTCAGTCATAGTAAAAACGGGCCTCAAACCAAAAGATGGCAGGCAGGCTTTCACTCCAAAATCAGCTTTGTTTCCTTAGAAATGCAACTTAGCATTTTTTTGTTTGTTCTTGTGGCACGTGATCCAGAAAATGAAACTATCATGTGATAGTAAACACAATGCTGTGACTGGATTATAGGAAGGTACACACATA